>JAOBYE010718990.1:0-10660 GCA_025403585.1 Parazoanthus swiftii
GTAGAGAAGAAAGACAAGGACAAGGAGAGAACTTGTACATGAGTTGCACGACTGAAAAAACTGAAGGAAAGGCTGCTACGGCTGTAAAGAAATGGTAAAGAAATTATAGAATACAGAATGTATGGTTTAGAGAAGGATTTACAAGTTAGAATAAGGGATCTGATAAGATAAAGTTGTTTTATAGCAGCATACTTCATGAAGTATAGAAACAGTTTTAACGATATGAAACTCAACTTGGGATTTGATAATCAAAGTAGGCAATTGGAATTAAGATATACTTATAAACTCAATTCTGGGCCAGGCGTAGTCGCCATTTCGTTTTTCCGAGACTGAACTCACGACCCTTTCATAAACCTCCAGCTAGCAAGAAAAAGGAATTCTTTTCGGACGGAACTTCCCATAAATCAAACTACATTAACTACCCACCCCTCCCGCCTACCCCTACGCCAAGGAAATGAGACCGTTCCTCGACACAGAATTCCCATGCATAAAAGTAGTTTACAACTTTCGTAACACAGCCGAAATTATCACAATACGCAAGAAGAAACTGTGAAAAACAACAAATAACACAGCTAAAGAGCTTTGCATGCCTGTCAGAAAACTATTTTAGTATTACAACAAATTTTCTTGATCAAATAAATGTCTGTAAACTTATGTTGCAGGTATGATGAGGTTTGCAGTCCCGGGTATTCTTTCGGGAGTGAGCATAGTCCAATGGGTGCCGGACATTTCACCCAGGTTGTTTGGTCCGACAGTACGGAACTTGGGATTGGGAAAGCCACGAGTCAGGGAGGAAAGATAATGTGCACTTATGTGGTGGCTCGGTACAAACCCCAGGGTAATTTTTACACCGGTTACGACGATTACAAAAAGAACGTGAAGAAAGGAGCGAACTTCGACAAGCAGACATACTGCAGCGGTCAAAAGCTTGATCCTTGGGGTGTTTTCGATGCTCCGCCGCGAAAGCAGTTGGGTCGGCCAAAAAGCAAAATGTTGCGAAGCTTTCTATTACCGGCCGAACAGACCAATCTTATTCCATCAATTCATGTCGCCAAGAAAGAGAAAGTATTGGCAAAGAAGCAACACCCAAGACATAAAATTTTGAGGTATAAAATAGTAAAGACACACGTTTAAAGAAGTTGGAATATGCTGTGGGTCGGTATTACTTTATGATTGTTTAAATTGCTAACTTATTTTTATTTTTAACAAAGAACGGATAGTTTCTCGACCGTTTAAGAAGGCACTGACATAAATAAAGGTACGAAAAGCGCTGTCAAAACTGTGTCACTGCATGGCTAAAGTCCAGTTGATCCATAACTTAATTTGGAATCCATAGGAGGCATTCCTGCGGCATTAAATGTCTATCCATCTTTCTATCTATCCTTCTATTTACCTGTAAATACCATATTTAAGCAGTGAAGGTCATCCACTTCAACCGAGCTTGCTGCAAATGCCATTTTTGAAATAGTATCGAGGTGTCCAACACGTTTGGTCTGAGCACAAGAACTAACTGATTTTCGAGAAATGACCAAAAGTTTGAGTTAGTTATTTGCTGCAACAGAATCTTGATTTTTTCACCTTAATTTTGATGACTTTTCTTTTCCTTTTCTTTCTGTGAAATTGCTGGCAGCTGTTTGCTGTTATGTTCGGTACAAAATATTCGATCATGCTTGGAAAGCTGTAAACTGAACCAAAAGGTAAGGCCGCTTGGTTGGAAACGTTTTCCAAATGAGTTTTCTTGAACCATTTGACAGATTTTCTGTCCTACCTCCGACAGTTTTAATTTGTTTTTTGACTGCACCAACAGGTGATTGTTTTTTAATATGATCTGGAAGTGCATTAAATCCAGGTAAGCGCCCCTGCAAATGCAAAGCTGTTTCTAAACTGGGAGATTCGAGATGGTGGAATTCTAAGTAAACTTGGAATCACGAAGATCACAAATTTTTGAACCCCTATGCTCAGTGAACATATTAGTTAAATACAAAAGGGAATGGCCATGAAACGTTTTGTTCATCAAAACAGCATTTAACTTGTTAGTAATGGTAATAGGACTGGGTGGAGTCCAGTTCAGTCCTGCAATTATAAGAATGATAGTAAAATTGGATGACTATGAAAAGGAGTCCCATTTGTTTCTTACGAGTATGATTAGTAATGGTAATAGGACTGAGTGGAGTCCAGTTCGGTCTGTAATTATATGAATGATAACAAAATTGGACAACTGCGAAGCGGGAGTCCAATTTGTTTATCACGAATATGATTACTGACAGAATTGCACGACACGAAGTCCTATTATTTATTTATCATAAATATTACAACTTCTGAGAAAAAAAGAAAGAGAAATTACGCAGAGTTTTGCGATTCCTTGCGGAAATTTGGTAACAGTGCATTATTCAGTATTTGGAAAAAGCTAATATCAGTCCTTTAGTTTGTTTGTAATGACCCTGGCATGCCATGCCAATCTGTTTTGGTTAGAACTCACTGATATTTAAAGAAATGAAATTACAAGCAGGGAAAAAATCCTCCATTTTGCTTGCTTCCGAGAGGCGAGTTGTCATTGTCATGGTGATTATTTACTTATTTGTGATTGGCTCACGAGCCAAAACGTCAGATTGTGTTGGTTCATCCAGGTGTCCGATAACAAGCTTGTAATCGGATAGTATTCGATAAAAAGCACAGTGACAGTTGACAGGCAAATTAGTGAATAATAGAGAGATAATCATACAAATCAGATTTGGGGAAATTGTAATTTTCACGATGTAAGGATTTAGATCTTTTTTTTTGCTTGGATGGCATGATAAAGCCGTGGCAATGCGAGCAGCTCAATTTTATAACTGCTGACGAGTTTTAGTTTTTGACACCAGTAGAATCTCGGACCAAAAAACAAAAGTAAAACTTTGGTTCTATAAGTGATTTCTATGCCATGCCTTTAAAAATACAGGCTCGTGTGTATACGGAAAATACAAGTGACGCGTGGCATATTCCACGGTATCCCACTCGAAAGCATAGCATAACTAGTATGTATGCCATCGATATTTCGGTTGTCAGGTATAAGTGTGTTGAAGTTTTTAGAGTAACCACCTTTGAGGTATAAGGTAAAGCAACTTTATTTGAAGTAAAGTGTCAAACAATGCAGATTAGTTTTATTAAGGTAAGCCCTATCAGTTTCATACAAGAAGAATGCTGGAAGACTGGTTTTTTTTTCTGTGGTTGCGAATATATATAAGCTCAATAGTCAGTTTGCTCTGGTGGAGGGCTAATGCTAGAAACGTCGACTTTACACCCAATCTTACGGGGAATTCATACCATATCAACACTTTTTGGTCAAGCAACATAGAACGATTTTCGTTTGACCTTGAAATAAAACACCCAAACAAAACGCAAACAGAGTTTGAGCGACGTTTACTGGCTGTGTGAATAGAACGTGAACAGGAGCGCGCGCTACTATGAACGTGGGGAACTTCTGATTGGCTTGACGAAAGGAGCACGTGCAAGCGCGAGGAATAGCGCTATCATTTCAGTTAAGCTCACAGGCCCACAGTCTGGAATTTTGTTGAATTTGTTGGAGGGATGCAAATTTCGTAAACTTGGGCTATTAAAAGCCAAATTTATGGGACAAATACACATATGGCCTTTTTTTAGTAGTTTCGATTTGCGGTAGCACCAACTGTTACGAAAAACCTATTCGGGCTTCTTCATCGTCGTATTTAAAACCTTCCAAATGCGGACCTTTTTGGGTTCGTGGGGGGGGGGGGGGGGGGCGAACACCCCCCCCCCCCCCCCCCAACACGCCCCGCGCATCCCCCCTTTCCTTCAGGCCTGGCGCGTGTTCGTAGTTTTCATTTCATTGGACAAACGAACTAGAACAAAGAGATAGAAATCCACGATAGAGTTTGTGTCCATTGGTTAACGAAACAAAGGCGAACAATTACGAGCGAGTTTTTCAAGGTCAAACGAAAGTCGCTCTAATAGACCAACACAAAACTGCTGTTAACAGAAATCTGGGTTACAATCCGTAGAAAGAAACTCAAAAAAATAGTACGCAGTTTTATAGTTTTGGTCAATAACCATTGTGTTGAACAGACCTGCGGTGCTGCCAAACACAACCCTAGCTCCATAAGAATCGTACACAAGCCCACCAGCTATAGCCCCCAGTCCCAGCCCCGGTACAATAGTCCCTGCATAGTCGCTCCCATTCCCTCAGGTGCCAACTCAGCTGCGTAAGAACAACTCGCAGTCCACATGACAGCAAAAGTGACGCTGTGGAGGAGTTCAACTGGCAAAACAAACCAAGGATTTGTTATTAACATATAGCAACTAAGGCGGACAACATAAATCACAAATGTTAAATACAGCATCTTAGGAATGCCGAGCGTGTCGATGAGCCAACCTGAGATGAAGAACACGACAATTTCGGCGGTACAATTGGTGGTTAGAGACAAACCAATCAGGAGATTGGAAGCGCCCAGCTCTTTGATATAGAACCAAAAACGCTGTAATCATTCCGCTACACACGCCCATCTCCAGTACCACCAGGAAAAACGAAAGGGTTTGGGCACTGGTAAAATTCTTCTTTAAGTTAGTGAACACGTAACCCTTATAACAAACATTCGTGTCTCCTAAGGATTAATGCAATTTGGCGTTAGGTTACGTCACGTAAGTTAACATTTTATCCTAATGGTCAACACTTAACTCGCTTTAGCACTCAGTCCTAGCTGTGGTTCCCGTATCACATTTGCAACGTTTAAGGCAGAAATGTGCCTAAATTAAATACAGAAGAAATTATTTTTGATTATTTAAAATCTTTTATTGAGAAATTCATAAAAGGAGCTCTTGCGTTCCGTAGATGTGCAGTAAAATTGATAAAGCAATCAATTTACCTTGTGTTTTACTCTTGCTATTCTTCCAGGCTCGATCGATCACAAAGCCGCGCGATTTGGTTTCATATGGGTCTGGGTATGAGAATCGTCCGTTGTGGGTCGAGGTACGAGGTCACTGATCAGAAACGATCCTAGTTTTAAACGCACCACGAATAGGAAAATGATTTCATTGGTTCCCGACGACCTTACGAGCTGTCGTAGCCAGGCCAAAGAAACCAGATCGCGCGGCTTGTCGATCGATTGAGCTGAAAGAAAAACGCTCCCGAAACAAGGGGCAGAACAGAAGTTTAGTTTACAGTTTATCAATTTATTGGACACACGGATATGTAAGAGCTGTCGAAATAACACGATTGCACGATCAAACTGTGAATTAACTCTTTTAAAAGATGTAGTTTAGTGATTCTTGTGGTGTCGCTTCTTTGAAAGAATTTTTTCTTTCTTGGCGAGGTGAATAAACGTGATTGGATGGATCTGTTGAGGCGTACTCTCGTTCTCTGGCCAACCCAGCTGCACTTGCGGAGCATCAAACAAACCAAACCCTCCCATCCCCCCTGCTGGTCTAGACTTTTGACCACTGCAGTATGTCTGCTTGTCGAAGTTCGCTCCTTTCTTTACGTTCTTGTTGTAGTCGTCGTTTCCGGTGTTAAAGTTTCCAAGGGGTTTGTACCGAGCCACCACATAAACGCAATTCATACCACCTTGTCGACCGGTTCCTTTTCCAATGCCAAGCTCCGTACTGTCGGCCCAAACAACCTGGGTGAAATGTCCGGCACCCCCGGGACTTTGTACACTACCAAAAGAATATCCGGGACTGCAAACCTCATCATACCTGAAAGACGGATTAGTCAAGAGATGTGTTGACTTACTTACCAAACAAGTAGCCTGCTGAAGAGCGAAAAACTCTTTAGTTCTGATGACATAAACTGTTATTAAGTATAATGCAAAAGTGAGAATGATTAGTTATATAACTCTTCAAGTTTGTCTTTGAGTTGTCTATAAAATTCTTACCCTCTTTTTTGACCCTAAAGGAGTTTTACCCTTATAAACAATAGTCCAGTTTCTTATTCGTAGTTGCCGCCGACTGCAATGATTACAGACTCGTTTACTCAGCGTTAGCCTCGAGTTGATGTTTAATATTCATAAATACCAATGAGCTATTAACAACTGTGTGTATTGTTGGAGGCTCGGACTTCTCATCGTTCTCGCTGGTATTTATATTTATTCAACACCAAGTCGAGGCTAACGCTGAGTAAACGAGTCTGTAGTCATTGTAATCAGCGGCAACTACGAATACAAAACTGGACTATTCTGTTTTCCTCAGTATACGAGTAGTAATTTATATTGGGAAGTTGGAAATCAACTTTAAGAGTTCGTCGTTCTTTGCTAACGCAGATAAAATGACTTCATCAGTAAGACAAAGTCCATAGTGGCGACGTTCGAAACATTGAAATTACGGCAAGCGAATTCTTTTTCCGTATGACGGGGCTAAGGGTCACCCCATATCACACAACACCAAGGGCAATATCCCAAACAATCAATCAGAAAAGCAAAGCAGTCGGGAAGGAGGCAATGACGACTTAACCAGCCAATGGCTAGGAAGCTGCACGACTAAAAAAGACCCCTCATTTGAAGTGATTAAGCCTTTTACACTCTGTTTAAACTACTTACCAGCTCTTCACGGCTTGAGAAGCCTTCGCTTCAGATCCTCTGCTCGAACAACTCATGTATAAATTTTCTCCTTGTCCTGCTCTTTCACTTCTGCTCGAATGCTGTAAATCTCCCAAGCCAACAAGTTTCTGTGCATAAGCAGCAGCAGCTGAGTTCATTTCGTTGTTCAAGGTCATCGGAGGGGAGTCGTGATACGTCCGATAATAGTTATGCGCGTTTAGTCCGTCTTGTTCAAAGGAAGTTCCTGAAAAGAAATGAGTGATACAGGATCGCAACACAGTGTGCAACATCCATATTCGACCTATAAGATTGTTAGATGCTAACTCCGTTCAACCGTTTTCACCTAACGATAAGCGTATATTGTCATTAACAGCTCCTAAGAGGAGAGCCAGCCTACTTTGTAGCAATTAAAGAAAAGAAAAACGAAAATGAGCAGGGACACTAAATAAGAAGTAAATATCGAACATGAAATCCCACTTCTAACACTATAATTTCTCAGTTTCTAAGAAACGTCTAAAGGAACATAACTAATACATAATTTATCACCTCGACAATTCACTCGAGTTCAGGTTGTTCTAAGGGTATATAAGTGCGCACTATCAAGCGGATATAAGAGGACTAAATTGTTGACACTGTTTGCTTGATAGCGCTTTCCAGTCTTCCAGCAACAGCCGCAATCAAGGCTTTGTTGGCCATTTTGGTAATTTCTGTGATTTTTTACCTGCCTCAACGTTTTCGTTCTTTTTTAGTTTGAGATCATACTTGATAATCGGAAATAAATAAGAGAGTTTGGTCATATTTCCTATTTTTAATTTCATATCTGGAACTGAGCTAACCGGACAGACTTATTTAATACCTGGACTACTAGCAGGGGGGCCATTAGGGTCAGGACCTTTACCAGCAGGGGATTGTGGGAGACCTGCTGAAGGTTGACTGGTTGAAATGCCTGTTCCCTGGGTTGGGATTCCTGTGCCCTGGGTTGGGAAACCTGTGCCTTGAGTTGGTGTGACAGCACTGGAAGGCTGAGCAGCCGTGCCCGCAGGTGAGGAACCACCGTTCAAGCGGATGTTAAGGTTGAGGTTAATTGTCGTCTTTCCATCATCCGAAGTGACTGACGTTTTCCCAGCAGCCATTACGGTCCCGTCGGGATTTCGAATAACAAGATCACCTCCTGCAGATAAAGGGAACGTTCCATAGGCAAAACCGAAAAAATTCCCGGTTTCTCATTTATCAGAAGTTCTTGAAAAAGGAAATGCGGTATTCGGTATGCAGTTTCGTTTTTTTTTGTTCTACAAACATGCAGCTATAGCGGCGCAGCCGCCGGACGAGTCATATGGACGCTGATGAGAAACCGGGAATTTTTTATTTGGCCTTATATAAACTCCAACATTTTAAGTTGTAAGTAAAACCATATGATAACCATAAGATATAATACCACATGATACATACCGTCAACTTCGGAAAATAAGCCCCCCTCAAGAAAAAGAAAATATAAGCCCCCAAACCTTCATTCCAAAATTCATTCCGAAAATACTGAAGCCCATGGGCTCATATTCCCAGGGAGACCAGTAATTACCTTGAAATAAACATTAGCAAATGTGACTTTGCAGTTTTTTTGTTCAAACACGGTTACTGAAGAAGATTGTTCTCAGAATTTCAGTCTTTGATACACTGATTAAAATGACCATTTAACGTGTTAACATTTACCTATCTTTATTTTTGAGACACAACAACAGCAACAACAACAGCAACAACAACATAATAATAATAACAACAACAAAAACAACATTTACTTCACCTTAAAATTGAAAGTTCATATTAGTTTATGTAAGTTAAGTATTGGGAAGGATCTGATTGCCTGGAATAACCATAGGAGCTATATACAAGCCAGTTATACGTGTTTTGATCGGCATGCATACAAGTTGAAATTTAGACAGAAAAAGGAAGAAAAGTTAAAGAAATTTTCAAGTTACAAACAGTGAACAAAAAAATCACCAAATTTTCTCTGAATACAAACCAAATAAAAAGTATTTTGAAAGCTACAAGCCAATGGGGTTTTATTCGAAAGTTTACCGTGACTGGTGTTTGGAAAACTAAACTAGCGATCTACAGCTTTAGAAGGAATGGCGAACTTAACCATTGGGCCACTTGAAAATCAAAAGTTCCGGACAGATTACCACACACAAGCTATAGCTTCATCCAAGTGGTGGAACCTGGAGGTCGTATAAGAGGAACACTTTTTACCCTTATTTAAGGCTGGTAAACAAACTCAACAAGTGAACAGATAGCCATTGTTTCACGATAACCACAATCATCCAACTTTCCTCCTACTTTTTGGCACCACAAGAAATTGTTCTCAGACTTTTTTGTTTGGGACAATGTCATTTAACTGAGAAGCTACTTTTCGGCTAAACATTAGGTAATTCCTATTACAGCTATAAAAATAATTTCTAAATTGTGAAACGGACATAACAGTTTATGTGGATTTGTGGTGAACGTGATAGACCAGAGCTACAATATTGAGCACAGTCTACGAGACGTTGTCCTAGATGAAAGGTCTTATAAATTGGAACAAAAATGGACCAGACTGTACCTCCACGGACAATGAAGAGGACCAGGAACAGAAGAAGAACGGAATGCATCCTAATCTCAGGTTTTGGGCAGTACCTGAACTCCTGAAGGAAACAAAACAAAACTTTTAATAAACCATTCATCATTCACTGAGGGAAACCAGGTCCAGACATCACGATGATGATGCCATGATCTGTGCCTTTCATTTCTATTTGTAAATTCAAGTTTTCTGAAGCCAGTGATGAAAAATTTTTTTTGTGGTGGTGATCAACGAATATATACTATTAATACAGTATAGAATAAAACTTATTAAACAAAGAATTCAGAAAGTCCGCATTTAATTTTTTGTTTGGATCGTCTTGATTTACGATATCAGTGTAAAAAGCAAAATTGTGGGCACATTTTATTTTCAGTCTTCACAAAATCTATCCGGTTTGATATAAACTGAAGAGTATAAATACTACAGGTCTGTGTCTTAAACATGTCAACATACCGCACTTTAAACAGGTGTTTGCCAAAACATCCGTTTTGTTAGTCGTTTTCGAGTTATTTAGTCTAAAGCTACAAAACTAAATTATCTTACCTCTCATAAACTTGTCTGGTCTGGGCGCTTGTCAAATGATGAAAACATAAATCTGTTCACTTATTCGTGAAATGTGGCCAGAGCAGGTTGCTCTTGCATGACTGGAGATGCCGAGGGGGGATGATGTGATAATGGCACAATGACATTGTAAAGTGATGTTGTGGTGACAACAATTATTCAAAATTTGCTTCAGAAGAATCTAGCGAGTGATATCCGAAAAAATTCGCCGTGCCGGGAGTCTAGTCAATCCATATACTGCGCAGAAATTGTACGTATTAGAGAAAAGCATAGCAAAATCTTCCTTTCGCTCTTATTTGATATAGTTGTGACAATTGAAAGATATTTTTCGTCACATCACTTACTGAATCACAGGCCCGTAGACAGGGGGGGGTGCGTTTGCACCACCCACGGACCAAAAAAGGTCCGCATTTGGAGGTTTATAGCAAGACGATGAAAATGCCCGAGCAGGTTTATCGTAACAGTTGGTGCCACCGTAAATCGAACGACTAAAAAAAAAGGCCGTAAGTTATAAATTTGGCTTTTAAGAGTCAAAGTTTACGAAATTTGCACCCCCCCCTCCAACAAAAATCCTGCCTACGGGCCTGGAATCTACTACCCGCAACATTAATAGCACTAATTCGCAGCCTTCGGCTACCATTAATGTTACAACCTGTGATCATGCACTTTTTTACGGCTAGCTACTGAGTGCAAGGATTTTTACTTAATTTCCTCCAAAAGTCAAGTTGCCTTGACGAGCCAAATACCTTTTTCACACAGGTAAAAAGTATTGTTTTTAACAACCTTTAATTTTAGTTGCTAGACTCTACAATGCTATTTTCAACGATGAAAGTCTAAATTTAAGGGTTTTCAAGACCGTATGACTCAATAGCGCTGCGCGCAGATGACGTCAGGGACTCAGACAAACAAAGCACATTCGACTCACAGATTTACATAAACGTGG
>JAOBYE010719001.1:0-10660 GCA_025403585.1 Parazoanthus swiftii
TACAGGTAAAGGAGTCCCATTCCAAAACAATAGTACAGGTAAAGGAGTCCCATTTCCAAAATAATAGTACAGGTAAAAGAGTCCCATTCCAAAATAATAGTACAGGTAAAGGAGTCCCATTCCAAAATAATAGTACAGGTAAAGGAGTACCATTCCAAAACAATAGTACAGGTAAAGGAGTCCCACTCCAAAATAATAGTACAGGTAAAGGAGTACCATTCCAAAACAATAGTACAGATAAAGGAGTCCCATTCCAAAACAATAGTACAGGTAAAGGGGTCCCATTCCAAAACAATAGTACAGGTAAAGGAGTCCCATTCCAAAACAATAGTACAGGTAAAGGAGCCCATTCCAAAATAATAGTACAGGTAAAGGAGTACCATTCCAAAATAATAGTACAGGTAATGGAGTCCCATTTCCAAAATAATAGTACAGTCTGGAGTAATAGCACAGGGTGGAAAATTTGAGTTTACGCCATAATTTTATATCTTTATAATAAATATTGCTAACAACTAGTATTCATGATTGCAAATGATCGAAGAGAATTAAATGGAGGGATATAAAAATACTTTCACACAAAACTCATCAATAACACAGTATTTCAATAGAAGTACAATCTAATCAAACACACAAAGGTCGGCAAGTTGATTGTATTTTGAAATATCTTCCATAAAACTTATGTGTTTTACTCTGTTTTCTAAAATTCTTTTTTAAAATAAGCCTACATTCCCAAACAAGCATCGAACAGGGTGCAAAGCTTAACAGAAAAAATAATTGTGCATGTATGATTATTCCAAACTTCATTATACTGAACATGTTCTATAGCTTTGACCAAATGGACATAAAATTATATCAAGTAATTGAAGTTCATAGCTTGTGTCCAACTTGGTTTTGATCATCAACTTGCACAGATTTGCATCAAACAAATCTTACAAGCTAAAATTTGAATGCAAGTCAGTGTTTACAGAAACAGGGGATGCAGGAGGCACGTTCTTGCTGTGAGTTTCCAAGAACTTTTGGCTGAGATTGTAGAGTCCAGTCATAACTAAAAACAACTGCACATCGGATGTCTGTCTAGTGTCAGATTGTTGCTATGCAACAACATTAGACATAAGAGTGAATGTCTGACAAAGATGTTTTATAATTGACTTCAAATCATCATAACTCACCTGGCATCTTCTCAATCTTAACATTTGGTTTCTTGGCCCTTTTGGCTGGTGTAGGAGCCATGGTTCCTGCAGGCGACATGATCTGGCTGGTAGTGTTAGCAGGGAGAGGCTGACCTGGTGTTCCCATCTGCATTGGCACTTGAACAGGGGCCTGAGAATGGGCCACTGTTCTCTTCTTACCAGGAATAATCTCATGTTCCTAAAGGTATCAGAAATTCCATTAATCCTATTCAGAATTTCTGGAGTTCCTGTATCTTGGGAAGGGGGTGTATTAAGTGCCTGTGACATCTGCATTATTCATACCAAATTAACTGCACTAATCATAAAGTCAATACAAAACAATAGTAATTAGGTAAGCCAATTCACCACTCCTGAAAAGGCACAAGACTGGGTCTGTCTACCCAAATGTTCCCAGAAGGCAGTGCTCTAACAAATGGTTAAGACAATTCATCATTAACAATCCTTGGAGAACTCTATTATTTTTCCACAATGTATATGATTTTATCTCACATGGTTTGTACCTGCTAATGATTATGTATTGTTTTAGGCATTTGAAGCTTTGCTTCCTGGGACCGTTTGGGTACTAGATGGTTCCAGTCCTAATTTCATTTCTGGAGTGAGGAACTTTAATAATGAAGTCATAACTCCAATGGAGCTTCTTGGGTTAGCATTGTCCTGGTTAAGAGGTAAAACAATAGCCTCAGGATACCTCAAGAATTGATTTTGTCCCATTGTTTAAATGTGTTGCATATGTTACAGACTGTACTACTTCCTCAGGAACAGCAGATCCAGTGACAAGCTTGCTTTGTCCCAGCCTGTAGGACTGGGTCTACAATTTTCTTTTTTTTAATGACAAAAAATTAAGAGCTTGCATTCAACATTACATTAGAGGATGTGACATTCAGCATCCTATATGGGATCCCATGTGAGATTCAGTATGTCTGGGCTCCTATTATGGGCAATTTGAACAGGGCTTTTTAATGAGACTTACCTCTGGGGGCATCATGGCCAACTTCTGGTTCAGTACTTTTTCTAGCGACTGAGCCATCAACACCACATCCTAAAATAACAAGGAACAAACAATGCAATAATAATAATTCATTTATATAGCACCAATCCAGTAATATTTGATATTACAATCACTTAAGACATGGGTTTGAACACTTTTTCAGGAACGAAGTTCACAGGCTTTATGCATTTAATTCAAGGATTTTTCTTCCAATCGAAGCAGTCTGAAGTGATGATGTCTAGACTAGAAAAAATCATAACACTCTTGCATGTGATAGGTTTTTTTTATTACAAGATAATAATTTGCTTTTTTATGCTGTATTCCTTTATTTTGACAGTAAGAAAGTCACTAGAGCAACAAATGATTGCAGACTCTACACCTCTTTCTTAACTAAAGGACTTTAAAGGACCAAAGTTACAAAATTCAATGGTGTTAAAGTCCTAGCAAAAAAACAAAAGATAATTCAAGGACTGCCAAGGACTATAAGAACCCTGTAAGATCACTCAAACAACTGAAGCAAGACCACAAAGGTTCCGACTTTTAACACTTGACCCAGTAACAAGTTTTTGAAAAATGTCTACTAGTCCTTGCCAAGTCTCATTCCCCATTATTTATCCACTTATGAAGGAAATGCCACGAGCTAATTAGCACTATATCTACCTAATAATTATAACTTCATTGCTTGTTCAGGCATAAATTTAATTTCTTTGTTCAAAACACAGCAGCAAGTGAACTAAAGAAAGAAAACTATTGTAGGTTCAATGCTCAGTAATATAATAATAAATTAAAAATCTCAGATAACACATTAATATGTAGTTTTTAAAATCATCCAATTGAAGTCACAGTATTATGAATAATTATACTGAAGATTAGTATATAATGTGGATTATAGAGGGCTTAAAAACCCTGAATCCTTCAAGATCAAGATTAAAAGTGACAGTTAGAGTAAACTAATGCAGAACATGGCTGAAAGGGGCAAGGGGAATACTTAGCGCTTTATCTATCAAAAAACTTTCAATAACTTCTGAGCATAACCCAGAAATTTAAACAATTTCTGCTAGAAAACTAGTACTTTTATTTTCCATGCTGTCCGAGTAAACAAAGCAAGCACAGATGCAAAAATCTATTTTTGACATTTTCTTGCATAAACATTGTTTTGTTTTCACAAGGAAAACAAGTAATGCAATTGCAAAGGGAAGGTGTTGATGATTGCATCCACATCATAACTGATTACTTTCTATCGGACCCATTTTAAAGAAGAAACAACATCTTTTTTACACTGCACTGTTCATGAAAATCGAGCTTTTCCTCCACATGCAATTCCCTCAATCATAATTGGCAGTAACTCTCAAGTGGCCCCCCGAAAAACCCTCATACATTCTTCTGTGAATTCTTGTAACAACTACTGCAACAAAGTGTAATCTTGCACTAAAAGTTCACTAAGTTGTGTAGTTTGCAATCCTCCAAACACTTGGATTCATTTAAAACTACTATTTCTAGGAAATCAATGCAAACTGCGAACAGAGTTCTGCAATTAGTTCCAACAACTCTAAAACTGAAACTTTTGAAAGTAAAACACTCGTTATTTTTTCAATTTAATATATATTTTCAAATTACAAACTGTCAACCACTCATAACAGAGGTTTATCACCTCATTCTGGTACTATACTATACCCCGAGAAGAAGGTTTTGCCCTTGCAACTCATACCTCGACTGCAATCTTTAGGGTTCATTTACATGAGAGGGGGGACAAGTTTCATCCAGGGATCAAAGTAGTCCCGGGACATTAACATGAGCAGTTTCATGCCAAGATGAAAATGAGCTCACCTTACCCCACCTGGGACAAGTTCATATCACCCGGGACAAGCTTCATCCCACTCACCCCTTCCCTTTTTTTTTTTGCGGTACTTGTACCAATAAAATGGCACGTATGCAGTTGGTTTAACCTTAATTTAACTTAATTTACGGATGTCAAAAGAAAGTTTTATGGAATTAGTTCACAGTTTAAGACCTCAACTAGCGCCCAAACCCATATCGCTTAGACCAGATTCCAATACTACAGAAAAGAAACTCGGGCTGACCCTACATTATTTGAAAGACTGATGTTCATTTCATGTAACCACAAACACCTCTGGAGTGGCACCAAGCACCTTTCCTTGTCAATCATGGCTGCCAACAGTACATGTGTGCCTTGCTATGAACATGTGCACAGAGTGCCTTAATCACGCAAAACTCATCAATGTATTGTTTCCTCCGAGGGTGAAAAAACATGAACATTTTCATGAAATTTTCATCCTGAGAGAGCTGTTTACATGGAAATTTCCATACCGGGTTGTAATCTTATCCTTGTTCAATCTGGGATGAACCCATCCCATCTCTAAACCATGAAATTAGTAGCAAGAAAATGGCCAAACATGGGGTGGTCTCATCTTGAGATGAACGCCATCCTGGGATGAGAAGTCTCATGTAAACAGGCCCTTAGACATAGTGGACAAGAGAGAAGTGCACCAACAGGTTGGATTTTCAAACCATTTATAGATCAAAAATGGTTACAACAACACTGTAGTAACAACTTTTTTATTTCAAGTAATTACTTTGAAGGGCTGATAATTTCATCACTCAGATAATATATTTAAGTGTAGTCTGATTTTGTATTTTTGAAAACTTTATAAATTTTATCAATAAAAGCTGAACATTGATTACACAAAATAAATATTGGAACAAAATGCACTTGTTTTTATTCAGCAAAGCAGATGATCACTGACGAACACATTTCTTGAACAGAGAGTTCAATTAAAAAATGGTTAGTAAAAGGATTAAGGGTTAATCTGCTAAGACAGAATGAAATATGTGTATTACTGAGGTCTACAGTCAGAGCGTCTTTTCATACATTTCTTTAAAACAAAACCTGGACAGAAGTTTCACATATATTACGTATGGCAGATCACACCAATGGTTTAAGATGTAAATTACCACATCTACCACGGAGACATTATCTTAATTGTATTGTTAAATTCACTGTAAATAAAACTGAAAGTTTCAGCCACTGAGCGCGCCATAAATACTCTGAAACGCGAATGAATGGACTGAAGCCGTGTATAGCAGTACAAAGCGACGAGATGATCGAATTATCGTGTGTTCTGTGTACACAACAACAAAAGTATAGAGTCCCATCGTCAAATGAGCAATTTTCAGTCATGAAGTCCAAACCAATGCCGTTCTAACACTGACAAACTATTTTCCCCAAGATTCTGATACTTAATAGAGTCGAGTCAGCGCCAACAGGAAATAGTCACACACACAAATATTCAGTTTCGCTCAAATTGCAGGCAAGCATGATTTAGAAACTGTGTCGATTTATATAGCGATATTTTGCAGTCTATCTACTTCCGTATAGATAAGTAGATACACCGCCAAATAACTTCAAACGAACTACCACTTACCTCTCCAGGTTTGTTGTAAGTATAGCAGTTGTTGAACATCACGTGAAAATCCTCGATCACTTCTTTTGCACAACTGTAGACATTATTTTCTAGGTTTCTCTTGATAGTTCCCATGTCCATAGGTTTTTTGATGATCTTATGGTAGTCCTAGATAGACATTGTGAAAATATAAGCCACCGAATTTCATCAAATATGAAACTGCAGATGCTATATCAAAATTCGAACGCATACACACCGGAAGATTCAGTTTTACGGCGTCGACTGGTTCGTGGAATGGCCAAGCATATTGATGCTTCCATAATGCCTTTGCAACGGTTTTCTGGATATACTGCAATTGGTTCGTAGTTCTATTCGATTTTTGAGGCTGGGAGACCGGAGGTGGATGAGCCATTCCTCGCTGAAAGGAATAAGAAACCAACGCTTTCAATTTCTTATTCCCTCAAGCACGAAATCGTGAATTCAAAATGTCCAAGCAATCGAACTAACGACAAACTACGACTCTTCAAACAACTCGAAGTGGAAAGTATTTACCACTGTGGGCTGCTCGAAGTCTTCGTACTTGTGCGAAAGTCTTCTTACACGTTTTCCAAGCCCCTGAGGGCTCTTATCTGCGTTCGATCCGTTCAAAGAGTCGCTGGAGCCA
The DNA here is from genome assembly GCA_025403585.1 of Parazoanthus swiftii. NCBI lineage: Eukaryota > Metazoa > Cnidaria > Anthozoa > Zoantharia > Parazoanthidae > Parazoanthus > Parazoanthus swiftii. The sequence goes on from JAOBYE010719001.1 coordinate 6,265, forward strand.
TGGTCGTTAGGAAGACCAGAAGAGACTGCAACACTGGCCCTAAGTATGATGCAACATATTTCGATCAATTTCAGCCTTGCCGTTACCTACCCCGACCTCAATCTGCTACAAAAACGTGTAAAATCACTCTATGCACAAATTCTGCACAATTTAGCCGAGAAGTAAACTCTTGCGAGTGAAAAAATCGTTTTCAAAGCTCCAACGGCATCTTAACAGCACCAACGCCATTATGGAGCTGCCACGCAAGAATTTCATCACATAAATATAGTGTCTTTACGAACGTAAAACTCCACCAAAACTACTCCATACCCTTGGAGATGGTTCGCTAAGGGCGTTGTGTAACTTTGCGACGTAGGATGGCTTAGCGTTTCCATCCACGGCGATAGATTCTTGGTAACATTCGCACAACTTGTAGGCTGTGTTCGCTTGGCGAACGAGCAAACAGCCGCCCTTTTGAGTTTTTCTTCGACCCCCAGCAAAGAATTATGCGAGACACGTCACATGGGTCACGTGCGCCGCTTGACGCGCCAAAACACTGACTCATACTTTTCATCAACCGATTACTTCCTGATCGACAGGATTATTTTGATGCAATACTTCCCTGATTTTAAAAAAACAACAAAACACCAGACGAAGGAAAATGTGACAAGGTCGTTTCAGCTCACGTGCGACAAAAAAACAAAAAAAACCCAGAAAATTCTTTCTCAACAGCATACAGGTATTTTTTTCCCGTTCAAATTTTCCTGAACTCGCTTGCTTTTTTCAAATTCCAGCTTAGCTATATACAATAAAAAGAGTTGTATCTGATTACACTGTAAAAAGTAAAAATTCGAGAACGTAATATATTTTTGGGCAAATAGCGGTCCTAGTTTTAGAATCGGTAAAAACATTTTACTGTTGAGTCAGTTGTAATATTTTAAACTGAACGGTCCGAGTTTTGGCGGGTTTTTCGAATCAAGTCAACTGATGAGTGATGGGGGAAGATGCGTCCGAACAACTTTCAACGATCTAACTTTTAGATTTTCTGTAGAACATTGTAAACAACGATGAAATATTTATAACAGAAGCATACAAAATCGGTGAGGCCAATTTAAGTGTCACTCAAATTTCCGAGAGCTCTGTTCTGAGATTCGGCAAGTGTTCACTGATCATTCTTTTGACGACCTGCCATGCCGCGTACCGCACTGACCACTCAAGCGTGACTCTCGCTCACCCATCAAAGACAGTGGTCCTGAACCGAAGCAAATCTGACGGCCGTGATTGACACTGAAGCATACCACAGGAAAGATGGAAATTTAAGGCAATTTCTTCGTCGATTCCACTGTATAGAGTAGTTGTTGGCGTGCTATAATATCTACGTCGACCGATGTCAGATTTCCCTTTTCTTTTTTTTTACTGAATTGAACCAGTATTAAAATTTTGCTCAGGTTCAATCAGTCGATGTTCTTACTTTTCGGCAATTTCAGTCTCAACGGCTGTCTTTTTATACTCGCCTAATATTCAGTAAGATACTTTTGTGCACTGTTTTACAAGAAATTTGAAGAGACTTTTGCAAGACAAACTATTTTTGATAGACATGGGGGCGTTATCGGAGAACTGACTACTGCAGTTCAACATTGTACACTTGCATAAATTTTTGAATCAGCCTCAGTTTGTTCTTACTTTGTTCTTATTATTCGAACAAACTCAGCTTCGATGTTCATGTTAAGTTTGTTCTTAATAAAAAAAACAGTGTACATGTAAACCATGGATGTGTTGTCGCGGAGATTGTCGAACGGTTCTGCGACCGCTGTTTGACGGATTTTCCTTCAGGATGCCGAAGTAAGAAGTTTGGTTCTTCTGACAGTTCTACGAGGTTTTTTCCCCAAGGATAACTGTTTGGGACCGTAAATTATTAGTACTTCAGTGGGGGTTCGGAAAAATGGGGGTGTTGTTGTGTTATTTTTATAATAGCAAGGAAAATTTCTGAAGTTTGATATGGCAAGTTTTTATACTTTAATAGCAGAGGGGGGTGGGGAGGGGGTCAAGGAAAATTTCTGAAGTTTGATACCGAGTTTTTATATTTTTTAACAGCACAAAGGGGGTCAAGGAAAATTTATGGAGTTCAGTGTCAGCGGCCACCCACTTCGGAGACCCAGGGACGCTCCGTCAGGACTGCAAAAAATCAGGGACCAATCAAAAGTCAAGAGATTCTATTTTCCCTCTCCCCCGCGTCGCAGATCGGCCTTCGGTCTCATCACTCCTGGCATGTCCTGGCCCCGCTTCGCTCGGCGAGAATTAACCGATCGCCCGATTGACTGCCGCTGGGTCTCCGAGGTAGCGGTGCCCCAAGCTTATATTGCTATAGTATGCGAAAAAGAAGATGGGGGGGGGGGCATAAGGTTTTCTTAAAACTGTTTTAGAATCTTGCCGACCCTTTCCTCTCCTCGGCCTCTGGCATAAATAATGAACGGTCCCTTAGCCGGCGCGCTGAGATAAGGTAGTTATGCGCATGTGCTATTATGCAAGTCGCAGAGAAATTTGTCCAAAATTTCTTAAAAAATTGGGGTCAGAAAAAAAGCCCTCCCCCCTTCTCCCCTCCCAATATTTAGAGAATTAAGAAATTTCGTGAAACTTCAGGTAAGACCACGTAAGACAAAAAAATTAAAGAGAAAAATAAAGGCCGTACGCGTGTTACACGAGTCAACCGGCAACGACGCCGGATTTTCCGCTCAACAATTAATGTTGCGTGTTACGTTGCAAGTTTTTGAAACCAATTCAAATACTCGCAACTTGTTGCCGGGCTCCGTGTGACATGTTACACGGGAACGATTTTCAACGCAACATTGTTGCGTGGAAAATCGTCGTTGCAAGTTGACTCGTGTAACAGGGCCTTAAAGAACAGCTTAAATAATAATCGTTACTGTCAATCAAAACAATGTTTGTGGTGAATCTACGGGGATCACTACTTCTGATGGTTCGATAGAATCCCATAAACAGGAAATACTGAGTGAAACAAGTAAGTTTTGACTCACAGCGAAGGAGATTTATAATCTTCGGGAGGCTAGTAGCATATTTAGTTGAAATTGAAATAGTTGGTGTTGCTGGATCAGTTCATAGTTGAAAGAGCGAGCGGGTTATGAGACTCGGTTAGTTACTTTGTATATTATGTTCCGGTGACATGTAACGTCTTCTCTGTCTTTGCTCATCGTCCTTGACCCTCGACAAAACACAAAAAGTTTTGAAATGCTTATCGGACAACCAGGAAACCACCAAAAACAACTTTAGAGAGAAGATGTTCGAGGAAAGAACAATCTAACTACCAAATATGAGAATTGCGTACTTCTTAACCGTCAGTTATTTTGCCGATTTCTGGGATGCTGCATGTGCGCCGAATCAACTTGCTTGTTGGTTTTTTTCGCCCACTGTGTAAACTGGTACACACTATATATAGGCAAATCAAGTCACACACTCCAGCAGTTCGTGTATGGAAGACGCCTAATTGTCAGCTCACACGCCGGGTACACTCTTTTTGTTTAATAAGAACTTTGCTTTTGAGAACTTGAGGCCGAGATTTCAGTGCTCAAGAGTTTAAGAAAATGATGAACTAAATCAAGCGCACCTTTAGGCTTGACCAAAATTTTCATGTCCTTACAAAAAAGTGTAGTCGTAATCAATGTAATCACATGGAAGGTCAGTACTAAAGAGCCTCGGAGCAGCTAACAAATGGTTCCAGAGACATGCTTCCTTAAATTTCAGTTTCTAAAATCGCTAGAGTTACGTTTCAAACCTCAACTATGAAGATAACCTGCTCTTTCGAAAACTTTTAAAATTCTAGATATCTGAAATCACTAGAAATGCGTCTAAAACTTCAAAGGCCATAGCTTATAAATACTAAATAGACATGCTACCGCGGGCCTAAATTAAACTTTTGAGATTTTAGTTTGTGAAATTTCAAGAAATGAGTCTGAAACTTCAAACTATGCATTCATGTAGATAGGCATGCTCCATCGTGATAGTTTCAGATTAGTTTCTGAATCTCCAGCAGGTGGACGTGCTCCCACGGAGAAATTCCGAGATTTTAGTTTCTAAAATCGTTAGAAAAGCATCTAAAACTTCAAACTAAATTGTACATATACATATCCCCTGCCTGGGATGGGGGTTGGGGTATACTCCCGTATCATATAATCTATATATAAGATATACGGAGACGTGCTGCCCTTCAGGCTATACTTTTTCGATCTTCTGATAAAAAACAGGGTGTAATTTTGTCGTAATATTTGAATTTGACAGCTGACGTTTGAATTTTGAGACCACGTTGAGTCGGGACTTTGGGCCATCACGTATGGCGGAGGCGAATTTGATGCGAACTTGAAAGTTCGAGCGAGCTTTTCAGGCAATAAGAGTAGCGCGATTC
>JAOBYE010719012.1:0-10660 GCA_025403585.1 Parazoanthus swiftii
AATACTACTACTACTACTACTACTACTACTACCACCACCACCACCAATACTACTACTACTACTACTACTACTACTACTACTACTACCACCACCACCACCACCAATACTACTACTACTACTACTACCACCACCACCACCACCACCACCACTACTACTACTACTACTACCACCACCACCACCACCACTACTACTACTACTACAACTACTACTACTACTACTACTACTACTACTACTACTACTACTACTACTACTGCTGCTGCTGCTGCTGCTCTTAGTAGTAATAGTAGTACTAGTAGTAGTAGTGTTGATACAACAAACCTAGTTACAACAGTTTGCTATCAATAGCAAAAATATAAAAACTACAGCATAATTAGTCGAAGTATCTAAATATATACACGATGAGCCTTTAACGGCAGCAAGATGGTGCATGGACTACTGAGGTCGTTACAGACTTGAACCTGGAGAGCATTTGGGACAGATGGTCTTCCAAGAGCTGTGTGTATCCGGAGAAAAGGAGTTCGAGAGAGCAATTATGTAATGTTTACACGGAGCAAATTTAAAACTAGATACTGAACTGCACGAAATGGTACTAGATAGGAGAATATTCCACAGCTTAGGTATGTGATTATGTGTGATCATAGTAGTAGTAATCGTAGTAGTAGTAGCAGTCGTAGTAATAGTAGTAGTAGTAGTAGTAGTAGTAGTAGTAATCGTAGTAGTAGTAGTAGCAGTCGTAGTAATAGTAGTAGTAGTAGTAGTAGTAGTAGTAGTAATAGTGGTAGTAGTAGTAGTAGTAGCGGTAGTAGTAGTAATGGTAGTAGTAGTAATAGTAGTAATAACAGTAGTAGTAGTAGTAGTAGTGGTAGTAGTAGTAGTAGTTGTAGTAGTAGTACTTGAATTTCTACTACACTACTGTTAGTGTTAGCATACTTCCATCACTATTTGAAAACACTGACTACACCACATTGAAATTCGCTTGGACGATTGAACAGTGTTATTGGTACTGTACCATCGCAGCCGAATTGAGCACTAGTATAAACATATCATGTCCAGAATCAAAAATCAAGCAAAACAATCAATTTAATGATAACAAACTTGATAGATTCGACCATACAGCTTTGGGTAAAGGGCAAAAGTGAGCTTACCCTTTGTGCTGAATATCAGTAGTAAGATAACTTTGTGGGCTAGAGGGCGTGAGAGACAGCTTTAAACCGATGCTTCTGCAAAACGGAATTATCTTTACGTCATCTTTTATTTCGTGAGAAACAAACGAGAAACAAATTAATACGGGTATAGACTGGCATAGTGTACCTCATTAAAATCGATATCCTCTCGCTTTGCCTTTGATTCAGTTACTGTCTTTTTCAGCCATCGAACATATTTCTTTTTCTCTGGGTTTCGGACTTGCTGACTTTTTCGTTTTTGTACCTTATTGACTTGTGACTTAACCCGGCCATTCGATCCACGCGCTTTAATTGTTACGAAGAGGCAGATGATGTTAATCACGTTTTCTCTTTCAGTAGTTGCTATATTTTGAATGAATTTTAAAGACTGAAAGATTTACTGGAGCTATGTCACCAACAAGAACTCGTTGATACTGGGCTGGTTGTCTGAAATTCATGTCAAAACACAGAGTTTTAGATTCTGATGGGCCACGTGCGTCAAGCCAACGGAATTCAAATAAGAAAGCTGGTCCAAGACGAGGAGAACATCACAAAAGAGAAATCATCAAGTACGTGCTGGGAGACGGTTGTTAATCCGGAGGAACAGTATCGCTAACATCCACCAACAATGTATATGCCAATATACTTAAACAAAGTGAATAGTTAATAGTCACGATACTGGAGTACCCGTACAAAATGAAGTCAGAACAGTGAAAGCTTTTTGCAGATTACCTAGCCAACCCAAACACTTTATAGAAAACTAATACAATGGTGAAATCGACTGGAAAGGAAAATGGAGACAAGTTCAAGTTTTGTCGCAATCGAAGGGATGGAAATTGTGAAATTCCTAAACAATATATTTGACATTCGTAATAGCTTCCACAGTCAATAGTAGATTTAGGAGACGTCTTGTTTTCAATTCAACTCCTTTGATATTTTATTGTTAACAGACGGTGGCCCAGCAGCTATTGAGAGAGAAAGTGAAGACTTGATCGAATTACTTTCAGGTTCAAAGTGTTAATTGGAAACTTTTGATAGTTTTATAGCATTATACAAAGAAAGAATGAACGGGATGGCAACTGCATGGGGATCAATGGCAGCGAGAACGGCGTATGGCGCAGGTAACCACGATGTGAAGCAATATCTTCTGGCTTTTTAACATCCGGCTTCTGACTATGTTGCTAAGCTTGTTCAAGATCTGCTCACAATTCTTCATCCTGCTACTCGAAACAACCAAGAAGCCGCGACAGAGCTTACATGAGGTTTCTTTATCTGATCGATCAGTACGAGAGTGCACGTTTAAGAGCAATCAGATCTTGCATGCCAATTGTTTTATTGATGAAATAACGTTTTATTCAGTAGAAAGAAGATGCTAGGCGGTATCTGATGATTTGCATGAGCTATTAGGAGATAGTACACAAACTTTTAGAGGGTATCAGACAAAAGGAAGGGATACAAGTTTTTTATACTTGAACGCCAAGAATAAAATTTTAAAGCACCAAAGACTCACGGCATCGGAACGACTGAAGATAAAGTCTATTGTTTGTATTTGAAGCTGAAGTTTGTTGTTATGTAGATGATATCAGTCTTCATGTAAAACGGAACTTCTTGTCTAGTTTTTGCCATATCGATTTACTGTGCGGCAAATGGTTTTTCTTTGATGATGTTTTGATCAGGACACAGGAAAACATAGATTATTGTTTTACATGGGTGAATCAGTATACGTTTGGATTTCCGGTATATTTGATACAAAGATACCTGTAGTAAATCCCCTATTTATCAACAAACGTCTGACAAACGGTATACAAAATAAACGTATTTAGACTAATAGCCGTGTAACTGTTTTGTTTCTATGAGCTGTTCTATATATACAATCCACCAGATCCTTCTAATCCGATTTCACACCAACAAAAGCAATGACTTCCACGACACAATTTCGGAGCAAATCGAGAACCGAACCCTTTCTATACTTCTAGGGCAAAATGTGTATCCTTTTCCAGACCAGTTTGGCCACGTTTAGTCAAATTGAGGGGAGTGCCCCCCTCCCCCCACAGGAGAAAAATAAGCACATTGCACGGCGTTCAATTCACTGCATATCCAATATATATCTTGCTTCTGCTTTTGGAAATATCATTTTGCCTTTAAGCTGTCCACATTCCATTTAGAGTAAAGACAAAAAACTGTGCGCGTAGAAAGAAAACAAAATCGGTGAAGACAAGAAGACAAACCAATGCAAACGCAGGTAACAGAGACAATGACTCGATAATATCGTTATTCTTTATTATTCTTATTTGCGGTAACAAACAGTTCTATCATCATTTTCCTAAAAATAGAGATGACGAGCGGCCATAAATAGATATGTAGCTGGTCTGTTTTATGGATTTGTTGTCAAGTCTCTTCATAAATGTGTAAGTTTCTTGTCTAATTGCTTAGAAAAATATGGGGTTCCCAAATCTGGGAAACCCAAACGGAGACTTTTAAGTGATAGGCATACCCGACTTCTGCTACACCGATTCTGTATTGATTTTGACCACTCTATGTCATGCGTTGCCATAAGATATTGAATATCATTGGATAACACCCGCAAGAGTACAGAATCGGGAGAAAAAAATTTGGAAACTGATTTTCGTCTCCATTGGTAATTTTTTTCTCTGTCTACTTGTCTGTCTCTTTCTAACTGCAAGGGATCATTCGGAAAGTTTTGTTTTCGTTCTTACATGTGGCGATAGAAATTTGAATTTTTAATCAATAGACATAACTCCTCGTCTCCCTAGTTATAAAGATTTTAATTTGAAAACTCCTTTGTCCTTTTTTGTAGGCGTGTCAATCCAGGTTGGAATTGAGTGTGCAATTTTCAACACGTTGTTTATATATATTTATAAGTCAATAAATCTAGACTTTAATACAGCAGCGGAAGACATGGTGTTGACTCGGTCATTATGCCTCATTGTTTTGTCTTGAGATAGCAAAACACAAATAGAGGTGAAAATATCGTTCTGCTTAGATCATCGCTGCAGTTTTAGCTTTACTGTGCATTCTATGCGAAGTTCCTTGGCTTTTGCAGTAAGCATCATCGCTCCACTGAGCAAATTTAATTAACAAAAACACTTAAAAATTTCTTAATTAAACAGATTTAAATCAATGAAAAACTGTTTTTGTGTTTATGTCACATTGTGTAAATGAAGCAGATTTCTTTTAGAAAAAGAGGGCAGTAGATTTGAAATCCCAAGGTTAAAATAAGAAACGGAAAGAAAATAAAGTTTCCATGTTGACCAAACATTGATTTACACGTTAAACGCTGGCTGAAATAGTTAAATAATAACGGTGATTTCATACGTCATTCAGGTAATAATTATCTGATAACAAGTTTATCACTAGTTTATTCTGCGATAACGGACCGTAAGCATTTTAACGGCAGATAAGAAAAAAATATACGTGTATATAGTTATAGTTTGTTTTATACGGTGAAAAAGGAATTGATGTAAAATCAAATCTTTGAAGACTATGTTTTGAAACATTTATCGATAATCGTCACAGCTAAACAATCGAAAATTAAGGTAAAATTATGCAGAATTTGCAAGATCAGTTTAGCCATAGACTACCTTCAACTTTGTACAAAAATACATGACTGAGACATTAAACGGTTCAAATACTATTCAGTCAGTGTGTTCTATCTCAAAAACTTGCTTAATATGAAGCAATTTTTGTCCTTTATTAATTCACTAGTTTCTTTGAAAAACAATTTTTTATAATGAAATTTATGGAGGTTAAAATCGAGCCTGGCCAGATTGGGCGAATGAATCTCTGCCGTCGATTAAGAATTTGCGGCGCTGACTTTAACCATAGTAGTAACACCTTTTCCATTTTTAACAATATTTTTCGTCTTTTTCCATCTATGCTCACTTAATTTAGTAATCAAATTATACGTTATGCAGTATATGTTCTGTTTTAGCAGTTTTTGTGTAAAGAAAAGACCAATTATGAGCTACATGTTGCTAAGATTTCTTGTTATTAAAAGGGCCAAAACGTAATTTTGTCATGGTTAACAAAACTGCAACTGAACAAATTTTTGTCCAAAAATACTTGCTAAGAGTAGTTGAGAACAACCTGTCTCCCATCTGTGTAAACAAAATATTGACCGCATGCAGCAAACGAGCTCGTGAACTATCTGACAATAAACTATCTAAAGCCTGACCTTGACATATGATGAAGTCTCTAACATTTGAAGTGGTTAATTAAGATCTTCATAAAAGAATACTGCAAACTGCACCCCCTGGCACAAACTGTTAAAAATCTTAGAACTCACAGCAAGCTAGAGGTAACTCTAAGAGCACAATGAAGTAATGAAGTTTTGCCTGGTACTTCCTTTTTTATAAAAAAGAATATATCTCTCACAAATACAAAGGAAGCCATTTTAAATTTTAGGGACAACGAGCCAAACTGTCTGGGACTGATGGCTAATAAATCTCTTGGACATACTGAAGTTAGAAATCGCTTGTTAAGAAAACTCAGGTGGGTATTTTCGTGTTTAAAAGTCGTCAAGTGCGAAATAGTTGTCATTAAATATATATGTCGGAAGATCTCACCAGCTGGAAAGCGAACCGACTTACGGCTGCAGTTATAATTGAGCACACTTTGTCTTGGGGCGGGCCTTGCTCACAATCTGCTCAAATTAAAGTCATTGTAGCTTTTATGACGCCACTGAATTGAGCATCCCTTTGTGAATCACACAATACCTTAAACTGACTAAACGGGAGTTTATCACAAACACGACAGCCTATTTTAACCCATTCCACGGAAACTATTGTCTAACAGGGAAAGCTGCGCCCTACATCTGCTGAAAGCCAATTTCTTCAGTCAAGGACCTGCTTGGTTAAATGATACCTTAACAATCCCCAAAGAAGAATTAATTATAAACCTTTAGTGATTTTGTTTTTTCACCTGTTTGAGAAGTTAATCTGTTTTTTGGCTTTTAAAACTATGCCATTTTGCGGAGCAACGATGTCGACTTTTGAAGCTTTGAGACAGCTCCGCCTTGTTTCTTATGGATGTGTTTTGAAAAGCAACTCCGTGGACAAAACACGAAAAATCCAAAAAACCGTTGGATTCACGGGAGAGCAGTAGTTGGATTCGAAGATTATCAATAATTAAGTTAAAATGAAATTGAAGTTTGATTGAGTGTTCACTCAGACTCTAGAATCTCTCTTGCTTCTGTATGAAAAATGCAAATTAGGCTTCCCTGATTGCTTCAGAACGAGGCTCGGTACAAAAGTAGGAGTTGAAAAACTTCTCCAAAGAGTTTTCGGTAAAACACTTTCCACTAAAACCACAACAACTTTATTCTGGAAAAGCAATGGGTCTGTTGACACACGGCAAGGAGAAATCTATTTTTTGTCTTGTTATGTCATGAAGTGCGTTTGAGGGATTCCATGGTGTCGCTGTTGCAAACCCAGCTTTACTCCTGTTAAACGATTTTTTGTAACGTTACAAGAACCGCCGATATCGATGATCGAATATGGCAATTTTAAGAACAATTCAACAACATTCTCAAGCTCAAAAAAGAAATCGCGTATGCAACATAAAAGAACGCCCGCACAATTCAACTCTTTTATTGTGTGCAACTCTCTGGATGAGAAAACGAAATCACGATCGCTTGATTATCGGCGCTTTGTTTCGTTTCGTCTGGACTGATTCTCTCTCGACCACTATTCATCATTTTTATATCTAGGATTTTATAAGAACTTCGAGGCTCGTGTGGTGGGATTTAACGGTATAAGAAAACTTGAATCTTTCTCGGTCTTTCAGAAAGGTTCAATGCCCTTCAAGTCCCACAGGATTTCCAACCCGAGCTGAACACTGAATTCAAAAACTTTCAAGGAGCTTTTCCACAGGATTCAAGGACCTTCTGCGATAAACAAGATGGTACTTTTTGCATATGTTTTAAAATCAGTTTTTTTAATTTTCAAATATTTCAACGATTAATTTCTGTTGGTGCAACCAGCAATCATTTCGCGGATTTTCAAGAACCTCAGTTGGCGAGTTGAAGACTTTTTCAAGATCTTAATAAAAATAAATGAAGCGGAAGATTTCCGAGGATCAACCAAACCCCAGTCAGAACAACGAGGACTACGGGAGATTTGTTTTGTTTCTCATAGAACCAAGCGAACTTTACGAACCGCTGATATACTTCTTTGTTGCTCCCCATTGAGGTTTTTTCTTCACCTCCCCCCCTGTAACGTACCTCTCCCAGCCCTCAGCCCTCGTAACACTTTAACTACAGGGCCAAAGACAGGGAAAATATTAGGGGTTAGAGGATAGAGTTGTTTTGTATGGAGGGTCACGAGTGCCAAAGGCGCAAGCTTCTAAGGATGTGGGTTCGGGGTTTATGTTCTTTAATGGCATTTCTTGCTTTCCAGGAGTAGTTTCCAGAAAGTTCAAACTGCTTGAAACTGACAAAAAGTCGGTGTTTGTCAGTTAAGCAGAACGGCTCGAACCGTTTGGCCCTCGAGGAGCTGTAGGTGTTATGTGATATGCAGAGTTCTCAAGAATGTCGTTTCGCAGCTTGCGTTGGCGATATACTGGACATTTGTACAGAAAACCTTTTATCTGATTAGGTTGTACATACTGGAGTGATATCAGATCACACATTCAGAACATACGATGATGTTAACAAAAGCATTTATATAACTCAATGTTCCTGGTTTGTTTAGTCAGTGAAAGACAAACTGGTTTACAAGCAAAATGCATCGAACAAGAAGCATCAGTACATTTTAGAAAACAGCATTAAAAAATAGCAAGAACTCCAACAGCAGTTGACTATACCCCCAGTACGGGCACGTCTACTATAGACACTTCGTTACGTTCTTGAACATGCTCATTTTTATTTGCTTGAAAAAGATTGACGATATACGAACACCTCTTTACTTACAGACATTCCTCCACTGCCAAGGTCAAAGCAAAATGGCAACTCACTTGCTTGAAAGGATATATAATACGGACACCTCACTACTACGGACAGTTTATTTGGTCACCTCGTTTGCTTGAAAAATATTTGCATAACGGACACCTCTCTTCTAGAGACACTTCTTAACTAGGTTGCAACAAAATTGTTACTCATTTGCTTAAGAAGGGTTTACGTTATTCACACCTTTCTACCACCAAAACTTTATTCAGTTTCGACAAAATCATAATGGGGGACTGGCCGAAACCCTTTAAAACGGAAATCCCTTGACATTCGTCCAGGGGTAGTATACTTTCGCACGGGCTTTTGTAAACGTAATACAAGACAACCACAAAGACGACGATCATTACGAAAACATTACAAGAGATCGGCTCTTAGAAATTAGCTCAAAAGTTTAAAAATCGTGCCCAAGGAAACGGAGGGGGTATAAGGAATGTCGATACCTTAGTCTTCTGATTGGCGTATATCCGAAGGCGCAATTAACATAGGTGCATAATCGGAGAGGCTTTCGAGCGGCGTTAGGGATAGGAGGGGAGGGGGGGGGGAATGTTAATCGGGGACACTTATAACTTGCATGTTTTCTGACTCTTCTACTCTTTCAGTGTCAACGAAAACATGGATGGACTGCATGTAATAACAATAATAATAAAAATAAAAATAATATTAATAATAATAATAATTACAATAATAATAATAATAATAAAAATAATAATAATAATAATATTGATGTTTATCCAGGAAGCCTACATCGCCGAAGCGGGTTTCAGTACGGACCTGCAAATCCATATCCTTTGATATTAACATGTCTTATCGTTTCGATGCGCACATTGTAGTCCTCTTCCATAGAGCGGTTTTCATTTGACATTGAAACGAAAACAGACGGACCGGAAGCAAACCGAATTTCTGGAGTTTTGATTGGTTCTGCGAACAGTCAGCAAACGCGCGCGCCATATGATTTAGTAGAGTTTGGAACACGTTCGTTTGACGCTGCGTTTCGATCTTAATTTTCATTTGTCGAGAGAACAAGATCATGTACACTGCTAAAGAAGTGTCGTTTTGACAGATTAAGAACGAACACCCACAGCTTGTAACTCCTTTATAATTGGACAAACGAAAAGTTTGAAAACAAAACAGTAAAGTGTTGCTGTTTTTATCTTTCCTAGCACTGGAAGATGAAACAAACAGCAAACATGTAGCATCCAATGCGGCCGCGGCGAAGGAAATAAGGCGGCTGCATTGGAGGCTAGTAAACTTGTAGCAAACGAAAATCGCTCTATTATTCTCCTCAGTGTCCATAAACAATCAGTTCAGGTTCTTATACTTTTGTTGTATTTCTGGAGACTGGCCTGGATCTAATTAGAAGTTACTACTAATGAACTCTGGGCGTATTATGTAAGTGGTCTGTTGCTTTTATTTGTTCGTACAAGCTACTGATCAGTCCAACCTTACTTAGTGTACACACATACATGTATCAAGAACGTCACGCAAAACAGTGGCGTCGAATGTACTAATAACAGTGCTGCTTTGTCAAAGAGTTGCCCTCTACTCTGATAAAATAAAAATACAATTAAAATAACGCTAACCTTTTGGATGGACAAACCTAACCATCCGTAGACAAACATACAATGACGTATTATCAGAACGTGTCAGCTATTGTTAATGCTATTGTCAAAGAAACAATAGGCTCTTTCGTTCTGGGAGTAAAGCCTTACTGTTATCAAAAGCATTAGAGTATATTCGCATCCCTGTACCTGCTGAGATCTCCCTTGTTATTAGAAAAGTGATTCGGTTTCTTTCGCTCATAAGCCCCGAGGAAAGATACTAGGTACTGTTACATACTGTTTAGCGGTGTAGTTGTGGTGATGAATACGTTATGTTAATTATATTACCGACCTGATTTATGACATACAAAGAATAATTGTGTCTACTGAATACGAAAAATCACACTTGTGTTTTTTGTTTCGCAAAGATCGCCACAAAAATCTAGAGGGCGGAGGGGTAGGGAGGAGCTAGATGAAAGGGAAGGGGTAGAGATGGAAAATGGTTGGGATAAGCTAGACGCTGGTGGAAGGGGTAGGGAGGAACTATACAGAAGGATAGGCTAGACAGAGGTGGAAGGGGTGGGGAGGAGAAAGGGGATAGGGAATAGTAAGATGAAAGGGAAGGGAAAGGGAGAGCAAAAGGGAGGAAGGGGGAGGGGGGTAGCGAAGCATTGCACTCCCACTTAATACACCAAAACATAATCTTGATTTTGCTACATGTTTAACGAGCTCCTCGCAGCACAAAATCTCGACCATTTTATGTGGATCTAAAGAGTAAACTGGCAAGGGTCCACTAAGGCAGCTTGCTGGGTGTCTTCAACAGTCGCTGGTCCATCTGTAACAACACCGGGGTTTGGGGGAGATTAGTAAGGTAACACTAGAACACGTACAGAAGTATCAGTGCACCGAGACGGAGTGAACAATAATAATAATAATAATGATAATGATAATGATAATGATAATGATAATGATAATGATAATGATAATGATAATGA
>JAOBYE010719023.1:0-25221 GCA_025403585.1 Parazoanthus swiftii
CCCCCCCCCCCCCCCCCCCCCCCCCCCCCCCCCCCCCCCCCCCCCCCCCCGCGCGCAGGTTAATTAAAAACGATGAAATAGGTGTATCCGTAACAGTTGGCGTTGCCGTAAATCGGAACGACTAAAAAAAAGAAAATAAAGAAATAGGCCAGAAGTGCGTTTGTCTCAAAGTTTTCGCTTTTAATTATCCCAGTTTACGAAATTCGTGAAACCTTTTGGCTTTTTTAGTGGATTGTAGAGGACATACAGAGGAAATTGTTAGTACCGAGCTGCCCTTAGTTTGCACCCACCCCCACCCCCACCCCCACAAAAATCCTGCCTACGGGCCTGGGAAACAGACCGGAGTGTGACCTACAACATTGTCTTCAATAAAGAAGAGAATGATATTTAGTTACAAGTGTCGATAGGAACAGACCTAGACTGATATAAAACAAAGCTATTGGATAACGAATTTAGCATTGATACAAAGCCTGCATGTTGCGAAACTCGCTTTTTCATAAATTTCTTAACCGGCTTTTCCGATTTACACAACAATTGTTCAACTTTGCATAATGGCCATATTTTTCGGCCAGTATCGAGAGGTTCTCAATAGAGGAACACCGACTACCTTAACGATCATGCCCATAGGCAGGGGGACGCACGGGTTGCGTACGCATCCCCCCCCCCACCCCTCCACGGAACCAAAAAGGTCCTGCATTTGGAGGTTTAATAAGACGATGAAGAAGCCCAAATAGGTTTATCGTAACTGTTGGTGCTACCTTAAATCGAAACGGCTAAAAAAAGGCCATAAGTGTGTTTGTCCTAGAAATTCGCCTTTTATGAGTCCAAGTTTACGAAAATTGCACCCCTCAACAAAAATCCTGGCTACGGGCCTGACGATCTAGGGAGAATGGTTCAAAAAATTCCCTAAAAAATGTCTCCCCCAAGAGTGTTTAGGACCAAAAGCAAAGGGCCCCCAAACGAGTATTAATAGTATATAGCTTTATCTGTGGGAACGTTTCTGGATTATGATTGGCAAGTTTGTGGTTCTATTACGCAACAGGTGAATGCAACGCCAGGAACTCCTGATTTACGCGGTAGAATTGTCAAGCTGACCATCACTTGCAGTCCAGAAAAAGGAAATCCCTGCTTGCTGTTCAAAATAAAAGGAGACGTCAAATGTAAGATGATTCATATTGAGTTTTTTTCCTTTAATAATGGCCGCCTATCGAGACTTAGTCCATATGGTTGTTTTTTACTGAGTTTTGTGGTCATTATTGTGTGGCGTAATGAACCTGGATAAAAACTGCTTTGTGTAAATCTGATCACTCGGCTCAGTAAACAAGCGTATCGTTAATAGGCGAATCTTTGCTGACGCCATTGTTTACATTTTGCTTCATTTGCATATGAATTTTCCGGGAGAAATGATCCTGCAAGATATAAAGAACTGGATTCAGAACCTAAAATAGCTTTTAAAACTTATTTATCACCAAAATTTGCAGCTTTTTACGTTCAGTTTTTGAGAATATATTGAGTTTTAAAAAATATTCAAAACAGCCGGGGGCAAAATCATTAATGCGCCATACATTTGCTGTAAAAATTCGAATCAGTTTAAACACGCGTCACACAAAATGCATTTAATATATTGGACTCAAATTTTCTGGCAAAACTTATCTTTAAAAGCCCTATCATTGTTCACTGCTGATAATTTATTTGCTCAGTAAGAAACTAAGGCATGTATGCTAATGAGCAAAAATATGTAAACAAAGATTCGCCTATATCGCACGCATATCACTGATTAAGACAGATAGCCTACTCTTCGTTTATCTATGTACTGTTACTTCCCAATATGGGCTTTAGTTGCAGCTTTCAAAGCATTTTTTAAAGGCCTTTATATATTTGGAGTTGGGCTTATATTCGGAAGCTTACGATATCTCATTTACTGACAACTTGTAACTTTTAAATTAAATTAAGTACTTAATAAAACCTGCTGTGTCTATGTTAGTTATTGTTTTATTTTTTTAAGCCAAAAACTGACAGCAATGTATATGAAACTACGTTTTTTACCTTTCATGTGTATTAAATGACAATTTTGTAAATTTTAGATACCATTTGTTAAAAAAAATTTGGAACTGTTAATATGGCCGTTATTGTTGTTGTTGTTATTATTATTATTGTTATTATTTTGTAATAATAATAATAATAATAATTATTATTATTATTGTTATTATTATTATTATTATTATCATTACTACTACTAGGGTAGTAGAAGTAGTAATATTGTTAATTATTTATGTTATTTTTATTATATTCGTTGTTATTATTATTATTGTTATTATTATAAAGATAACAGTAAGTTGTCAACTTATATATTTTAAAGTCTTTAACTTTTATTAAATGCATGTAGCTTACATGCAAATATTTTCAGTTTCTTTAAGTCAATTTTTTTACTTTTCGTTTTGCGAAGGTCCCGTTGACCCACCTAAACCAAATCCGAATGAAGTTCTTACAACAGAAACTGAAGAATCACCCTCCAGCGATCCAACCACGAGGAAACTTGCGACGGTTAGTCAAACCATAACTTGTAAACGTGGCACAAAATCAATCTCAAATTCAAATCAATGATGTGGGGTAGTTATTTGATATTTTTAGCGCTACCATTTGTCACCGCTGTTATATTAGTGTAGAAAAAATGTGACATGATGAGTAAGCCCCACTGCCGTGGGTATCTTCCTTTCTATGCAACTGAATTTCCCCATGCGTTTCTCTCATTAGATGTCTTGTCTCACCGATGCTGTAAGGTTCTATGGTTCTGTGATAAAGTCTTTCTATTTCTTTTAGATGTCTGGTCCCACATTTATTGAGGAATCTCGTCCCAGTCCGTATGATGGGGATAAAAAAGCAAGAAAGTCCAAGAAAACTACTGCCAATGTTGGCGCAATCGCGGGGGGCGTGGCAGCGTCCACCATTCTTCTGCTGATCCTGTGTTGCGTCACAGTGTTTTGTGTGCGCCGGAGAAAACAAAGGTGCGTACTTGTCAGCGGCTATAGTGTTGGATGTGCAAACAACAAGGTGCTCTAGAGTTGTAGACAAAACAGTTTTGCACGACTAAGCCTTTATCAAACAAACATGAAATAAACTAAGCAGCTGGCCGTTTGATTTTTGTTGGGAGAGTATGGGAGGGGTGTCGAAGTATGTTGAAAAGATAATTGTAAAAATGGCGAGAGGAAAAAACACAATTAAATTGTTGTAGCCAACGATTAAGAGAAAACACCTGCAAGCAAGTGGCTACTTGCACCCCCACCCCGCCGGCTTCTCCCTGCCCAAAAGCCCAAACCAAGTGAAAGGCCCTTGACTAAAAAATAGTTTTGGAGACGCGATTTCTTGAGTAGCGGAAAAGTGTTGTTTTCATCATTCACCGTTTCCAGTGGCCGATCGAGGGGTAACTCAGATGGTTCGAACCCAAGAAAATGCATAAACCATGCAGATTTTGGTAAATGCATTAACCTATATGTTTCACTGTCAATATCTTAAATTATCTTTAATCCAGTGTTTCTTTCGCAGTATGTTGTAATATAGATGCAACAGTTTCCATACATATGATAGAATCTTAACAGTATACTGGCGATGCATGCTCTATCAAGCTAACCATGTTTGACCAAGCTTTGTTGGAGCAGTTAAATGTTTTATAAGTGTCTGTTGTATAACATGATATCACACCTCAATGGTGCCAACAACTGATGAACCCAAACCTGGAAAAAGATGCAAACGCAAACGCAGACGCAAGGACATTCATACGCCTGCCTCTGCGTTTACGTCACCTCCGTTGACATTTGATTGTGAAGCAAAAGCAACGCAAGGTGTGCGCAAGAAAAAGGAAATTTTCATTTTCTTACGTCTGCATCTGCATCTGCGTCAAGTTACACTCACACTAGTTTTTAATTCTCTTGCGTCTGCGTTTGCGCTTGCGTTTGCGTTTCCAGGGTGAACGCGCCTAAACCCGGAGAGTCCGTAGGTGTAATGTTTTGGTAATCATTTTTTTGTTCTTGGTAACTGGACCATAATTTCGACTGAAATCATACAATACCTCATCAATTTTTGAGTTATCTTGACGACAGTGATGCTTTAGCGCACGTGTTGTAATCTAACTTTTGTGTTGTCATGGAAACGTTCAAAATCTTCACGAAAACTCAGGGACATTACTAAAATCTGGAACGGGGAACGGGGAACGGGGGACGGGGGACAGGGAACGGGGAACGGGGATCAGGGAACGGGGAACGGGGAACAGTGAACGGGGAACGGGGAACGGGGAACAGTGAACGGGGAACGGGGAACGGGGAACGGGGAACGGGGAACAGTCAATACTTACAATATATGCAGCGATGCTTGACGTTCTTAATTGTTCAAACCTTCGAAGAACTTGTAGATTCTCACATCTCCAAACTCGGCTCATACTGACCGCTCTCCGACTCATTTTGACAGTTCCCTTTCAAGTTTAAGTAACGTCCAAAATTCAAACAACAAAAACCTTTGTTGCGAAAGTTTATCATTCCTGGAACTGAATTTGAATTCTCAACATGATTTTAACTGTTTTCAAGAAATAGTTTTAGCTTAATAACTGTAAGCTTTCGACCAGTACTCTAGTCTTGTTCACACTGTTTGTAGCCTCGCTTTGGAGTGGAGGCGAGGCTACTAGATCTGAGAACTCTATCCGCGCTTCCCCTTCCCAATGCGTTTATCCACAACGTTGTGCCATATGGGGGATAGATTGAATCGTCCTCCATCTCGATTGAGGTTTGGCTTCAAAGCTTGTATAAAAACGGATTCCTTGACCCCTCGTGCGAACCAATTCGGTTCCACATCTAGAATCCTAGAGCCCGTCAGGCTGACCGTTTGGCCGGGATTGTCCTACAAAACCTTTATCATTTTGTTTTCCTCTCGCCAAGTTTGGGTTTTATAACTGTTACCTTTCTAACATAACGGCCTTATGACTGATTACCAATAAAAAATGTTAAAATTCTGTTCAGCCACATTAACACTCCATTTGAACTTTTTCTGAAACCAACGGCTGAAAAAAAAATGAGAAAATATTATTTTCTTCCCAAAGGTTACTTAAAAAGAATTTCTACAAGGTGAACCGCCCTCCTACACCACCACTGAACAACTCGGGTAAGCCGACCTGATTTGTGCATGTGAAGATCAGTATATGGAGAAGAGGATTGGTAGGATTAGGGATAAGGATAAGGATAGGCTCGCTACAGGGACGGGTCGATAGGGATATGTTTATGACTGGAATAAAGTAAGGATAGGAGTTATAATAACATATACTGCTAACAGAACCCGTATTTACTTTAACCCGGCGTTTGGCCGACGCGAAATGTAGGCTCTGCAGTGTTATTTTTTTGTTGAACATGTCCAAAAAATTGTACGAGACTGACGCCATAGCAAACAGGTTTTAAACCGGTATCACGGAACTGCACTCTCGTAACATGTCAGTAGTTGCGCGCAGCGCACAATCGCAACAAATGGAAGACAATTTTATAATTGTTTCTGCCGAGACTTCGCGTAAGCGCATCGTGATGCTTAACGGGAAAATGTCATAATTTTAGCAGAGCGTATCGATCGGGTAAAATAAAGACTTTGTTAGCTGGGTAAATAGGAATAAGAATAAGAACAATTCAACAAAGATAGGATGAGAATGAGCTCGAGACACTGAGTACGGATGAGGAATAAAGAGGAGATGTTTGAGAATGGTCTCATATTTACAGATTATTTACTATGCATGTTTTCTGAACTGTTGTTAAAAAATTTTCAGATCGTGGAGAAAAAATGCCACTAGAAAAATTGGTAAGTAAGTTTGATCTTCACCTTTTGCATCCAACTAGTTTTTAAAAAAACAGTAACATGTGATTAATAACAATAAAAGTAGCAACAATAATAATATTATTAATACTAATATTAGTAAAACTAATAATAATAATAATAATAATAATAACGATAACAATAACAATAACAATAGCAAAAGATAATATTACTAATAATAGTGATGATAATGAGATATCAGGTAATGGTATTGGTAATGATAACGATAATGATGATAAAAGTAACAATTTTAGTTATGTTTGGGCGTTCACTTGAATCAATGGTTTCAGATCGGAAAATTTCCAATTTAAACTCAGTTTCAGAAATAATTTGTAGGATGAACAAATATATATGTATGAGTAGTATAAGAGAAACCTTATAAAATATGTATTATGCGTGAGTTTTTTTTTTCAGTTTCTGTTGTTAATTTCAAGTTACGTTTCGAAACATTTCTGACCTGGCGTTGTTTGGTCTTCGGTTTAAACTCAATCACAGCAATATAGCTGACTTGATGTTCAGTGATTAGAGAAAGTAGTTCCACAACATCACATTGGTGAGTTTTTTTAAACACGATTGTTTCAGTTCAATTTTGTGTTTCTCCACCAGAACTTTCGCTACATGCCAGCCCAACCCAACCCAATATATGAAGGAATAGATGACGTAAAACCAGGTATTTTATACATATTTCATAGGTACCATTTCGCCTTACTGTATACAAACATTAAGGAATGGATATGTTGGGATGTTCAGGGTTGTATGTGAAATAGTCCCTTTAACTGCCACCGTCTACTGTACGTAACAAACAGCTAGCTATAGCGGGCTCAGAACTAACTAAAAATGACATAGACCTTTTGTTTACGCGGTGGCTCTTCTGTTTCATCTTTAAAATTAAGTTAAAGTACGTCAATCAACCACTGTCATTTCCAGTTACATACACCTTGTCCTGATGTATTTGAGTTTTAAGCTTTCTATTATCATGTTAAACGCTGAAGTATACATACTTTACATTCTTTCAAAACTTACATGCTACATGTCTTTATCAAAGTTTACGAATCATGTGATAAAGTCGCCAACAAGACACAAGAGCCACAGTACATGAACCTTAGCTTTACAGGAGGAATCAAGTTGGGGGTGCACGGCCTGCCGCCTGTAAAGCCCGCCAGAAACTCGCTTAAGAGAGAGTCTAACAAGGCCAAAGCGGCTCGCGACGTTAACAACGGTAAGTATTCCGCGTTCTGCTTCTGGCGCAGTAAAACATAGAATTGTTAAATTTACTAGGTTTATAAAGTAAAAGGTAGAATATATCATAATTTAAACGAAAGCTACTTACTTAATTACACATACAGCTATTTTGTAAAAGGTTGCCTTGTTCCTTCATATACCTAGGCCAGAACGAATTATGGGTTGTTAATTAAGAACGAAACTATACGTTTAATACTGCTTGGAAAACTTCCATGAATTCAAAAGTCATTTGAGTATTTCATTACAGAAACTTGCATCTTTGTTTATCACTTCTTTAATTTTGAAAACGTATGATTCCTTTCGGTGTGGAATGCGCCATTGTACGAGACACCTTATGAAAGGCGTGTTCATATTAGAGACGTAAACGCAGTCGCAGACGCGACGCAAGCGCAAGGACATTCACACCAGCGACGCAAGTGAAGCAAGCGACGCAAGCATGAAGGTTGCGCATGCGGGATTATCTTTGTCTCGGTGTTTGGCTTGCGCCTGCGTCCGCGTTTGCGTCACCTCCAAACGCAAGTTCAAAGTGTGCGCAGGCAAATTAAATTTTCCTTTTCCTTGCGTCTGCATCTGCACTCGCGTCAAGTTACATTCACACGTTTTTAATTCTCTTGCGTCTGCGTCTGCGCTTGCGTTTGCATCTCTAGTGTGAGCACGCCTTTGAACACAAAATGAAGTAACGAATGATAAACTCAGCTAGTTTAACAAACTATATACGGTAAAACATACTTTATAACAGGGAAGATGCCAATAGTTCAACTTTAATTAACACTTTTGCTGAAAAGTTACTTTCAATTTGTTTGACGCCGTTTCTTCTAGCTGGGTTCAAGAACGAACCTCAAAACAATCCTTTGGAACCATCAAGTTCACCGACAGAAGAAGCAAGCGAACTTGAGCAGGAAGCGAGCGGACCTGGAGGCGAGACTTGTGTCAAGACGAACGAGGCAACGGATGATTCGCAATATGGTGATGGAGACGATAACGAATGGGACAGCACCTCGGAAGGAGATGAAGACGACATGCAAGCTGCGCATGCTCAAGCTACGCCTGCCCAAGAAAAGAACAAACCCGAAGAAGTTGTCTACGCCACCATCAATGAAGCCGGAGCAAATAATTTTGTTAACGAAGTAATGCACGCCTTTCAACAACTCGATACAAACTGATAGGGCTGCATGACGTCATTTATGAAATCCTGTTTCAAGTAGATCCTATCTATAAATAGCGGCTATTTTAATATTATTTTAATTCCATTTAAATTAGCCCAACTAGCTTCGTTTTGGTTAAAATAATCTTATGGTTTTTTGACTTAAGAACGAGGTTAGTTTGGGTAGTTTAAATACAGAGAAAAGAATATGAAAATAGCCGCCATTTATGAATAGGGTCTATTGAATTTTCAAAGTACCATTCTACATTGGCATTCAAGATGCTTGCAGTAATATTGATAACTGATCAGAATGTTTATTTATCTTTGCCTTGGGTTTAGTTTTTCATTTGCAATACGTCAAAAATACTCCGAAATAGTTACAGGCTTGCGAATTGATGTCGATCTTAAAATGTAAATTAAAAAATTGCACAGTTTCAGTGTTCAAGAGGACCCCCGTGAAAACTGGCCAACGTTCAGTGACTGGGGCTTTCTTATAAAATTTTATGCTTAACATTACTATTGTTATTTTATTGTTATAAGGAAAGTTTTCTAAACGTTCGTAGTTTAACTACCCAACACTGTTTTTGTTATTAAAACAGCAGATAATAGTTCAAAATTTAACGTTTTTTCTGCTTTCTTTAGTAATTTTAATATTCAAGGAATTGTTTAAATAATAGCTATTTATATAAAAATTATTTATTAAAAGCTTCCCATGCTCACTAGCTGTAGATATAAGCTATGTGAGCGAAAACTAAAACCTCTTCCAGTTAGTTAGTCCCCAAACGGAACAGCCAATCACATAACGTTCCTCAAGCACGTGACAAATAAGCGTGCTTATCGCAGACTCGTCCGAAAAACGCCAACCAAGCTCACAAATTTGCCAAAACCAAGAAACATATACAAAGTAAACGGGTTTTATCACACCAGGTTCGTTTATCGTGTTTTTCTTCGTGCATTGTGAAAGGTCAGTCCGCCGCATAATTTTTTGGTCGAAAAAAGTTGCATTCAGTTCATAGTTTTGTTCTAAAAATTGGATTACAAGTCGCAATCTTGAATATTTGGCCAGCTTTTTCTCTTGCTATCTAAAAGAACCTTTGAAGGAATTAGTTGTGGTGTAAGGTTAGTTTACTCTTGCTTTTGTACACTGTAATGTTTTACGAAGACTGAATTATGCGAAAACAACGTTTTGCTCTGTATCTTTACTAGCTCCGTATATCATTACGGCCCTGAGTATAATTACGCGCATTACCTTCAGCTTTTACGATTCATTATATTTTTATAAAGAACTGGCACTATTATTTGTTGCCGATAAACTTTGAATAAACAATCACCCTTACACGTCACATACATCTCTTTATCAGAATTGATTTTGCTATAGACAAAACGTTTGTTCAACGCTTGTTCAAAGCTTCAGCACAAGGTTTTTGTTTTTGGAAGCCAAAATTCATTTTTACAATGCAAGGGCGACATTTCAAAGGCAAATCAAATCGATCGATCGTTATTTAACATCTCAACGGCGGAAACTACATGAAAATGTCAAAATATGTTTGGCTTATTTTTAGATAGTTTATAAACTAAATGTCAATCCGACGGCGAACGTTGAGACCCCTTAAGAGAAAGTAACTAAGAGTGATATGATAACTAAGTAATATTTATAACTAAATACAAGTTCTATGACTAGACATCGCTTGCTATGTTGTTATTGGTTAAAGAATAACTCTTAATAAAAAAAAAAAATTTCCCATCACTCAGTCTTGAGTGCGCACGAGATTGGATGTCAGTACCATGCAGTTTTGGCGCGCCCTGGAAGCACAAACGATGAGTTGGTCAACTTAATTCCTGCTTTCTGGAACCGGTTGTGAGTTGAGTCGTGTCATCAGCAAATATGGACACCCTTGAGTCCGAGGTGAAGCAAAAAACGAGCAAATAAAAAAAAAACGAGCAAATCACTAAGTAAAAAATAACAATTAAAAATAAAGGCCCGAGCATACTCCCCTGTGAAATTTCCTTGGAAATAGGAAGGAGTATCAGAAAACAGTCCCTTGAAGTACGTTTTCTTGAGCGACCAGTAAATCGAGTTTCTTGAAAAACTTTGATTTAGTTTCCGGAGCAAAACACAGGTTTCAATTTATTCAAATAAAGAAAACCAAATACCAAGGAATGAACACAATAACCAGGATTGTGGCTCCAAAAAAATGTGCCCTTTAAAAACAGCAAAATTTTTAAGTTTATTTGGCGCAGTAGGACGATAACGCCGTACAAACGAAAATTATTCACTTCGCGCACGCAACCGGTCCTAAATGTGCGCGCATAGGTTATTCACAAAAACCTGTAAATTGAAACTATACAGACAACTATTATGTCGCTGAAATAAATGGCAAAACAGTAACTGATCGTCAGTAGGATACCTAAAATGCGCGTGGGCAATCAAGACCGCTCAAGAACCAATCAGAACGCGTGAATTATCTTTACCGACTAGTATCCGCCGGATATGGATAGTCCGGCACCATAGGGAAGTGACGTACTGCACTTTGTTTTACTTTACTCGCGTTTCCGCCACAGACTCGTAGATTCTTTCAATTGCGAAAACTGGAATCAAACGCGTTTGCACACACCGTAAGTAGCCAAATGAGTCGAGGTTAAAGATTATTCAACAAGCTTTTTGTTTACTTTAGTCTTTAGAGATCTATCTTTTTATGTGAAATTCGACTCAAATCGACAAGACCGTGAAACAACATGAATCCCGCTTGAACTGACTCACTGGACCAGTCACGTTAAATGAACGTGTGTGAAAGCATGCTTATAAGAGCTTCTTGCTTATTGTATATCTGTTGTTGTGTTATAAGTTTAAAAAGTATAATTTAAAAAGGAATAGCGTGGTTCTTAATAAACGTAACATTCCGCAGCAACGAGCATGAGCAGACTTTTTTCTCTAACCCCCTATGTACTGAAATACGCTTTGACATGTCCCGGATGAAGGCGCGGCACAATGGCGGACGACAACTGACAAGCAAGCTGCACATCACATTATAAACACCGACTCTAGTGTTAGTATACCAGTTATATTGTGTACGGGATTATAGCAGGTTAAAACAGCTTGTGCAGGAACGGCGATCCGACTTTATGTGATTGACATCGGAACGTTTGAAGCGATCGATCTGTTGCGAATTCATACGAACGAACGGACTGTTTGAACGATCATGGCTCAGTGCGTGACGAAAGTCGAGCTCCACTTGTCTTGCAGAGGACTGCTAAACAAGGACACGCTCTCCAAATCCGATCCTATAGTTGCGCTTCTTATGCAAGACAAGAACAAGATCTGGTACGAGGTGAGACGAGAATAATTCTCTTTACATGCAGAGTTTCCGAGCCACCTGTTTTTAAAATACATGTACTTTAAAATTATTTTAGTTATAAATTCTAATAATAATATATTCTACACATTACTCGTTTTATTATATTTTAAAAATAATTATATATATTTGGACTTGATGAGCAGTTAACTTCAGTAACAAAATATACATTTGCAGAGTATTTGCGGTTGCTCCGTATGAAAAAGGTTTACAGGTTACAAAATATACTGTAAAGTACCGAAAAATTTGGCTCAAGCGATTTCTGCATATATTAATGATAGGGGTGAATTATTTTAGTACTGCTGTTACAATATTGTTTCCTGTTTCCAGCTACAAAAGTATTGATTGGCCTTTTGCTCTTACTTTGATATTTGAGTGACATGTTTCTGTTTGACAGAACAATATGAACTACTATAAGCGACAGGTATTCCCATTTTTACTCAGGCGGGAATGCACCGAGTTGTTTTTTTCGGCTTTGTTCTTTTTTTATTACTTGGGCTGGAAAGTACTGAGTTGAGGTTTCAGTTTCTTTCTTTCTTTTTTTTTATTTATTTTTTATGTAGCAATTGACCTGCTCATACATTAGCTTACATGGCGCAGTGCACGTGGTTAGTGCATTGGACTGGCGACCTGACCAAACTTGTATATCAAGATGGCAGGGGCTCAAATCCTTTGGATGCATCTTGAATTTTTTCCTTACTGATTTTTTTTCTCTTTTCTCTGTTTTTGGCCCAAATTGAACAAGTCTTCAAGGCTCATTGAAATAACGGCCGGACATCGGACAATGTCCAGCCAGAATGGTGACTTGACCAGACAAAATGTTTCATTTCCAGTCATGTTGATCGGTCACACATATTCCACATTTTTAAAAAACATGAAACGTCTGGGATAAATTAACTGAACATAAATGAGTGATTCGTGTGTTTGGTGTTTTGGTAGCTGAGGATACTCATTTCAATCAGCGCCATTGATGCTATGTGCATCTATCACTGATCTGACACTTCATGTACAAGCTCTACATGTTATCATTTGAGGGATTAAAAAGTTCTTTTAATTTGTGGGGGAAATTTCGTACTGATATTTAATTCAATTGATATATGCCTTAGTACAGGTCTTGTTTAAGTTTATTTGAGTTCGTTTTTTGGTTTCTGTGGAAGACAGGTATATGTGCTTTTTCATTTTCAGATGGTCTGTCTAAAAGTGAAATGAAAGCATTGTAGCATAGAATCATGATATAAATAATAAACAATCTAGTAAGTAGTTGCAGGCCTTTTCAGTCTTGCATGAACAGTATCAATCGATTCTTGTTTTACTCTATGCAAGGCTCGTTCGTACATGTATTTCCTTAATTCCAGCTGCAGTAAACAAGACAGATCAAAGTATCTATTTCAAATTTACCAAGTATATGGCAGGCCAAGCCCAAGCAGGCTACGGCATACATATGTAGCCTCCTGTTTAGCTACAGCTTTTTAAAATGCTCAGAAATGCACGATAGGGTATATGTGCGTAACTAATAAAAAATATACAAATAAAATATACTATTTTGTATTCTAGTAGAAATGTAGTCTTATAGTTTCCTTTCACTCATTTTGACAATTTGTTATTAGTTTTTGTTGTTGTTAAATTATAAATTTATAGATTTCCACCATGTCAAAAATGTTGTGTCAAGTTCTGGTTATGCATACTACAGGTATATATTAATTAATATATAAATAAAATGTAAATGCCATACCTGTATTAGAGCCATGCTTAGTAAAATACAGGCTGTGAAGAACTCACACTTTTTGTTTGTCAAGCTTGGCAGAACTGATCAAGTGAAGAATTCCCTGAACCCAGACTTTTCCAAACCCCTTCTTGTGGACTACTATTTTGAGATGGTACAGAAGCTGAAGTTTATGGTGTATGATGTTGATAATGCTACAAAACGGCTGGACGATGATGACTTCTTGGGTGAAATGGAATGTACTCTAGGACAGGTGGGATACACATTAAGTTAAATTATTTTCATTGGATTAATTCTTGAATTTCTTTCTCAATTAGTGGTACATGTACATTTTTAGACAGTGGAATTATGATATAGATTCTTATTAGATATGCTATAAAGTCAAAATAATTTCAGTGTCATACTTAGATCTGTCTGTAATTTTAAAATTTTGATCGTGATTGGCTAGTATCGAGTAAAGTTTACCCTTTCTGAAACAGGTGTTTATCATTAAGAGTAAATTTTACTCTGAACTTGTCTGTGATTGGCCAGTATTGGGTAAAGTTTACCCTAAATCAACCAGAACAGAAATTCTGCACTGTGATTGGTTAAGGCAATGGTAAACTTTACGCTCAAGAGTAAACTTATTTTTCTCCATATTGTTTTTGAACACTTCATATTGTTTTGATCCCATGTTAACAGTTTTATATTAACGAATGAACATTGCAGGTAGTATCAAAGAGATCTTTCACACAGTCACTGAGTATAAAAGGAAAACAGGCTGGAACAATTACAGTGAGTTGTAGTTTCTTGTGGCTTCCACTGAAGATCAACCATGATCACTCATTTAACATAAATTATACATGTATTATAGCCACTTTGTCTGGCACTTAAAATTGTCTTTTATGATCAACACTGGTCAACTATGATTGGTCATAATCAACCCTGGTCAACAATAAAATTATAGATCATTGATCTGTCAGTTTTTCAGCCAATCAGTGTTCAGCTGCTACTAAGGCCCACTATTTTATACAAAATACAGTAGTGTGCAACAGCTATTGTTAGTCAAAATTAATACTTTCATTGCTTGTCTATTTAAAGTATTAAAAAACATACAATTTACAGTACTGTATACTGTATATATAGAAGTTATAAGTTTGCCTTTTATCATAATCTGTTTGTTAAAAAATGATTGAATAAGGTAAAAAAAAGTGTAGCATCAACAACTTTGGGTGTTATCTTTGTGTGTATGTGATAAATAGCTTGCAAGACTAAGCCGTGATTTGGGACTGTACGTTTACCTGTTAAATAATTATTGGAAGTCATAGAATAGCCTGTGAAAATTTGAAAATAATAAACATTTTGGATTGCCTTGTTGTTGAGTCTTATATAGTATCACCTGTACATGCAGTACCCCCTGAACTTTTGAATAGTTGTAATGAATTATTGTAATTGTAAGGTTAACATTAGTCTGTGTTATTTAAAAGTGTACATACTGTACACAAGTGTGAAGCAAATTTGGGGGTATGGTATTTGACAGTTCACGCAGTCTTAATGTAAGTATGTAACATTTACATGTACGATGATGTGTGATTTACTTTACTTTTCAACTTTATTCAGATATATGCAGAGGAAGTGAAAGGAGGAAATGAGTTTTTGAAACTGACCTTCAGAGCAACAAACTTGGACAAAAAGGTGAGTGTTTGCAAATGTACTCAAATTTTAAGAGTGTTTAAGAATTTTCCTTTCTGAAGCATGTTTTAAAATGCTGAAAAAGACAACATTTAACAATAAGTTTATGTTTCTGAAAGCTTTTAAACATTGTCAGATGAAATGTTCAAATGGTTCTTTTATAGCTCAAAGCATGTACTAGATGGTAACTATAGTAATAAAAATTATGTACTTTGTTTATCTCTTCTTTCTAAGGACTTCCTTGGCAAATCTGATCCTTATTTGGAATTTTCCAAACTCAAGAGTGATGGCAGCTCAGTAGTTGTTCACAGGACGGAGGTATGAGTTTGTCTACCTACATATGCATGTGGTACACTGTATACATGTAGTCTACTGGCAGAGTAACCCCTTGAGCAATATGCAGGTTTTATTCCCAGGTGCCTCGATTGAACTACCTGCTTTTACCATAGCAATGGGGGACACCAAGATGGTTGCTTCATTCAAAGAAACACTGCCTTAAAACTGCGAGTACTAGAAGTTTGTTTAGCAATATTTGAAGGTTAAGTTTCTGGATTTTTACTACAATCATTGCAAAAGAAAAAGAGATACATTATTTGTATCAGACAACTCATTCATACTGCTTAATGTAATACAAAATTTTTGTTGTGTACACTGGAAAATTATTAAATTTGGTGTCTCAATTATTCATTTTCTTGCTTTTAGCAATAATTATAATTAAGGGCCTTCATAGTACTTATAAATAAGTTAGGCTAACAACATGCTCTGACTGTCAGGCATCTAGTGTCAAGATCACAAGAGACGAATTCAAAATAAATATTTTATATAATTTATGAACACAGGGCAAGGTTGGAGAGTTGGAAGAAAGTGATGATTCATTTATAGTTGTACACGTAGATCGTTTAAAAAAAAAATTAATGCTACTGAAAAACACAGCTGAAGTTCTCAAGGACATGACAAACAGAAAGAATAGGCTTTTCAAAACAATTTTTCGGGCCTATTTTAGGAAAGGATATCATATCACAGTCTGAATAGCTGGTGGTTTGAGCCCAAGCCTGCAGGCAGTGGTAAACCACTGGTTAGTTGCCTTCTTATGAAAGCTCTAAAATCGCTATTGAAACTTAGAACTGATTCTGGACAGTGTTTTTTTTAAATTCCTTTTCACTTTTGTTGTGCACTAACTTACACAATGACAGACTTCTTCACATTGACATGATTGTACGTCATATAAACTAAAGGTAAATGTACATGTACTGTACATAATTTAAGTTTAATTTAAAGACATATTTCCTTGTTATCAAATGAATGTTATTGTAACTGTTATTAATATCATTTTTGTTATTGACATTGTTGTTGGTATTATTAATATAATTATAATAATTATCATTAAATCATTATTAATAATTTAGCCTCCGTGAATCTACAGTCTACTGGTTCATGAAATCAATGATAGCATCCTTCCATTCATGATTGCTACAGGTGATAAAAAACAACCTGAACCCAAACTGGAAAATGTTTGAGATTTCCTTGCAAACACTGTGCAGTGGGGACTATGATGCTCCCATTAAAGTGAGTTATTCAGACATGGTGTCTAGTGTTACTGTAATTGGTGATATAATTATAATAACTAAGAACCAGTTTGGAAACTGTTGCCTTCAAATTGGATAAGCATGACCAATATTGTATAATAATTCGTGATATTGAAACAGCTTCAACTCTCAACTTCAACTTTGTTTTTTACTAGCCACTAGGTTTAAGGTACATTTTTTACAAAGAATAAAATATTTTATTAATAATCTTAAATAATAATTAATCTATTAGTAAGAGCAACCAATTAATATTATGCAAAGCTGATTATACTGTGCCTAGGGCAAGGAAGTCCAAAACAAATTAAACTGTGAAGCTTTTAATTTTTGGACTGCCTTTTACTGTAGACACTATACATAGATCTAAAATGGAAAAATCTCAAAGAAACTCAAAAGAGAATTTAAACTACTAAATAAGTCATTATAGGCCTTTTGCAGCTAAAGGTCGCATGGTAAAAATACGCCATACTGGAGGGCAAGAGAATGTGCAAGACTCCAAAACAAAACATTTAAATTAGCTAGAAAAGTGTGATTTTTCGTTGTTTTAGATTTCCCAGTGGAGTCTTACACATTCTTTTGCATTCCACTATGGCGTATTTTGTACCATGTGATCTCTTGTTGCAAAAGGCCTATTACTTACATCTGATGTACAGTATCAGTATCACAATGTCAGAAAGTCCTGAAAAACAAATAAGAAATGCTATTTAGTTAAATTTAAAGTATAAATCAACTGAAGACAACTAAACAATAGCATAGCTTTTTTAAATCTAGCACTCAAAATTATTTGACCATTAACAATTAATTTTTAGATCAGCTGTTTTGACTGGGATGAAAATGATGCAAACGATTTGATTGGTACAGTGGAATGTACAGTCCGACAGTTTGTTAGCAATAAAGACACTGGGGTAGGTAAAAATGATATTAATAATGATTTGTTAACAGTTAGCATTATCTGTGTTGGTCTTTAGATTGCCTGTTTTGATTATGATAATGATGGAGGACATGATCTTATCGGCATAGTTGACACCACAGCGAGACGGCTACTAGAATCACACAAGACAGGAGGGGTAGGTTCACACAGATTGATGTACATGGTTGTATAATTTTTGTATGAGACACAGTCTGAGTGGATAAGATAGGTCTGAGTCACTCAATCCAGGAGGGGTAGGTTCACAAAATGTGCATGGTTGTATATACTAGACATGGAAGGGATAAGATAGGTCTGAGTCACTCAATCCAGGAGGGGTAGTTCACAAAATGTACATGGTTGTATATACTAGACATGGAAGGGATAAGATAGGTCTGAGTCACTCAATACAGGAGGGGTAGGTTCACACAGATGTACACGTACATGGAACTTGTATATACCAGGCATGGAGTGGATAAGATAGCTCTGAGTCATTCAATCCAGGAAGGGAAGGTCAACATACATGTTAAAATAATTATGTATAAACTGAACATATGGAGACTGTAGATATACATGTAATATACGTAGCTAGAACACTCAATATAAGAAGGGTACGTTCAAATAGAAGTACATTTATCATGTGAAAGTAATGAAAATACTGAGTGGATACAATACAGGCAAGTCACTAATTGAAGGAGGAGTAGGTTCACATCTATGTAACATGTATATACACTATAGACATACAAGTCTCTGCATGTGTTCATGCTTATTGAAGATTGAAGGGGCAGATTAATCTGTGTTGTATGATTGACCATTTACGGTAGTGTAAAAATTCTTATAATTCATTTGTTTATTTTGACTCTTGACTGTCTTTTGTTGGCTAGCAATAATTATAGTTTTTATTTTGTGCTACATGTATAGACATGTCAAGATATTTAACAACTCTCTATGGAGTGGAACTTTTGTGCTTTACAACTTATTGGTATACTTTTAAAGGCTATTATATTATTTTAGCTTCTACAAACTTTTGTAAAAAATATAGGGTAATAGTAAAAAAATTTGTTGTTTCTTTAAGAACTATGTGTACACTGTAGGCCAATAGGAGCATCAGAAAGTGCTTCAGCTAAAAATTCAAATGGCCTAGAAGTGTGTACAGTATTATTGTTGGTACAACTTTGCAATGAATGTTGACCTGTCATTGCTAATGCATTGATCAGAAGTAACTTTCCAGCTCCAGTTACAGTTGAAATGATTTTTTGTATTCATCCAACCAACAGGGTGGAATGCCTTTCATTAATCCAAAGAAGAAACAGAAGAAGAAAAACTATGTGAACTCTGGGGTGCTGTACCTTATGGCCTGTGATGTGAGTTGATCAACTTCTGGGTTTTATGATGGCTGGAGCCAAAATTTAATAAAAATAATAATAGTCAAAGGTTATGCCTGTATACAGTTTGTAATACTTTTATGTTTCTGAACAAGTGGTCCAAAACCTACCAGCTGTTATCTGAAGTTTCACACCATAATTTAATGGTCAGGTTTCTCTCTCTTGTGCTTCACCCCACCAACCTCAAAGTTCTGTTTACAGCCTGGAGTTGTGAAATTGGCAAGTCTTGGGGATTCCACTCGCTTGTTTAAGAAAACATGTTAATTTGGTAAATGTACACTTCAATGGCATACTGCTGCTACATATATGTTTTTTGTTGTTGTTTAACATACACATACAGCACATGTATGTTTTTAATTTCAACTTTGTGATTCAATGGTCTGTTATAATTGGTAGAATGTTGTTATTGTTGTCATCATCAAATTATTCATTATCTTTATCACTTTCATCATCATCACATCCCCAAGGTCATCAAGCTTCACTCATTCTTGGACTATGTGATGGGCGGATGTCAAATCAACTTCACTGTAAGTATTTTCAATCTACTGTAGCAGGCAAATCAGAAATTGTTAAATTGGCATTTTGAACGAGATTCTTATAAACTGCTATATACATTGTATAGAAGTGCTTGAAAAGCTGGTTTAAGTGATACTGGACATATAGTGTTGCAATTAATCAAGAGATTTTTATTTCAGGTGGGAATTGATTTCACAGCCTCCAACGGTGACCCATCCAATCCCCAATCTCTCCATTATATTAACCCCTACGAACCCAATGAATATGTCAAGGCTTTGGCTGCTGTGGGGGATATCTGTCAGGACTATGATACGTAAGTTGTCTCCACCGTGTCCAGCGGTTACCTATCCAACCCAAGCCACAATCTCTGCATCAACTAACACTTGTGCACCTAATGACTATATCAAGATTTTAGTTGCTTCAGGGGATATCTGTTATGACTGTGATACTGGCATCCAGTGCTGACCCACCCAGTCCATAATCTATCCATTGTAGTAGTCCCCTCTGAACGTGAATATGTTTGAATGTTTTGGCCGTTGCAGGAAAATGAATACTGATAGTTATGTCAGTATTTTGATACGTAAGGTGCCCCGTTCTACTCACCTCTATTATCAAGTGATTTATTGTGATTACAAAACAAAAGCTCAGAAAGTGTTAAGAATTGAATCTTTCCTTTGTAAAAAACGTCCTCAAAGCTTTCCTTCGATAGTGGTGATTGGTTATCCCAAGTCATTTCACTAACAGCTTCAGTTTATGTGTATAATGTTTTGATTAATTATCATCACATGTGATTGATTACGATGGATCAGTTAACCTGACCAGCATGTTTCTTTTCAGACATGAAAGATAAATATTACACCTCGGTAACAAGCCAGTGGAAACAGTGAAAAGCCAACCGTTTTCAAACACACCGTTTTTTTCTTGTTTTTGTAGTGACAAGTTGTTTCCGGCTTTTGGATTTGGCGCTCAAATTCCTCCAAACATGCAGGTATAGGATGGAGTGAAGATAGGATGTGCTGACACAAATGTACATACAAATACTAGTTTTTTTCAAACAGATAAGAAACACTGCCTCCCCTTCCCTGGTGCTCTGTTACACGTAAGGCGATATTGCTCGTCCACATTGTCGCCAGACCCCAGACCAGGACTTCTAGCCAGCTGCATCTAGTGATTTGTCCGATTTCAGTGGCGCGCTGTTGTGTGTTTTAAGACTCGTGACTACCCGGTTAAAGGGGAAATACACTAAAAGATTATTTTATGCAGGACTGAAGTTTCAAGGAAATATACCGTGTTCACCTGTTACATCGATTATGTTTGTCCGAAAAGAGACGTTCAATTTGGAGCAAAATGAAATTCATTTCCACCATCTCGGAAAAGACTGGAACCAAACTGGCTCGGCCAGTGACGTCAGATGTGCCAAACTAACCTTCGCTCATCGCTCGTACTGAAGCTTCGAGCAGTCATTGTTTTGAAAAAGAGCTTCAGTACTTTTTAGCGAATTTTCGAGTTTTCTGCTTATCGATATGTAAAAAGTAGCTCTTTCTCTCGGGCATAGACACGGAGGATGGCTCGTGTTATATCGACTCAATTCTTCAGGGCGGATTCATAAATCTCGGAAAAGGGAGGGGAACGCGCAATATTGGAAATGGCATTCTTCAGTGTTTTTCTTAAACTTGCCGACGAAAGGGGGAAGGGGGGGGGACGGGCCCTCGGGTCGACCCTCCCCTAAATCCGCCCCAGTAGTTGCATCTGCAGATTTGGCAAAACAACAAAAAGAGTTGGGGGGGGGGGTCAGATCGCAACAACCGAGGCTGAAGCTGAAGCTATTAAAAATCCTTCAACCTTCACAAAGCAGAAATTGTACCGACCGTTGAAAATGTGGCAACTGTCGGCTTACAGAAAGTACTGATTGCCAAGAAGTGAACCAACATGGCAACAAAATCGAAGCTAAAAGCTTATTGCTCCCGCCTTAACAAAATTGTCAGTTTAAGTCAATGTAAACGACACGAAAACCTTAACCACAACCTTTTTTTGTGATATGAAAATTTTAAGACATACAAGTGTTTATTAAAAAACCTGAAAGAAACTTCAACCTGTCTGTTCACCTCTCGGGGGAAACCTTTGACCGGCAAGGAAATTCTCGTTTTAACTAATTATTTATAGCATTTTGAAATTACGGACTTCAGTTTTACAGTTGTTTGTGTTTCATGAGGATTGCAAGAGCTTTGCATCAAATAAAATAATTTTGAGATAAGAACGATCGTTAAGTCTGTAAAGCTGTCCTTAAACGTTTTCCAACTGAAGCCATCTTAAAATTTGAAAACATTTTCATTCTGGTCGTGACTAATAATTACCTTTCGACAAGGTTGTTGTTCAAAACTTCAGTTGACAAAACTTGAAAACCGTAGTATCTTCCTCACGTCTGGTTTATGGATGTGTTTTCCTTGGTTGTCATTTTGTCCATCTTTTCTATTTAATAATTTTTGTACATTATTTTCAATTTTTTAATTGGTACTACTCTAGATACTTTATATCAACTGCACATAGACTATAACTTTTATGTGCCAATGTACAGCTCAAATTTTCCGAATACCAATCAACAGCTGTTTGCTAGTTAATTCTGGAGCCGGTTCTCTTGTTTATCACCATTTATACACAAGCAAAAGTAAAAAGAAAAGCATCAAGTCAGACATTACTTCAGTGTTTGTTATTTGAGAAGAAAACAATTTTACCGTAGTTTGAAAACTTTGGTGAAAATATATTCATTGCAACATATTTGAAAGTGTTACAAACGGCCGGTAAGTTTTGCAGGCGCGCCGATCTCAATGCATGTAGTGTCATTTGATTCCGATTCAGATATAAATGACGAGAACAAGAAAAACATGAATGGCAAAATGAAGAAAAACACGTCTTTTGCAAACGTCATATTAGTAAATTCAGCAAAATAACTTCTTTATGCGTTAACCGTTTCTCGTTCCTAGGCACTGCACGGCTTCAGAGACTACAACTGACGTTTGAATATTTAAATTAAAGTGTTTAAAAGTCCGGCCGACGCTGTTTACTATTTGAAACTTCTGAACTAGAAAATGGTTCTCACGTCTCTTCGCTGACACTCGAGTAAGATTAAATATTTGGCTGCTTTTCTTTGTTTTCTCTTGTGCCCCTGCTACGCTTTTGAACCGGATTTTATTTGGCATGAATGCGAGTAAGCGTTGCTGGTATACAGCGCCATTCTTCAACTTTCGTTTCTTGTCAGACAAACTTGTCAGCTCTTCCTGTTGGTTTATAAAATATAAACGTTCCTTCTAATAATTAATAATATTGATAGTGT
The DNA here is from genome assembly GCA_025403585.1 of Parazoanthus swiftii. Lineage (NCBI taxonomy): Eukaryota > Metazoa > Cnidaria > Anthozoa > Zoantharia > Parazoanthidae > Parazoanthus > Parazoanthus swiftii. The sequence goes on from JAOBYE010719023.1 coordinate 22,697, forward strand.
TTAGTTCAGAAATATTTCTGTCATTTCTCCAACATTGCTGTTTTTTGCAGTACTTAGTTGCAAAATACTCTGTCAGAAATTCTCAAACGTTTATATTTAACTTTTGTACAAGTCGGTTAAACGAGAATTATTTGCGCGCTTCTTTGCAGCAAACTGTAGCTACTGTGGTATGTAGCTTTGAAAGAGTTTGACAACCTAAGTGTGAGCCAAATATTTTCAAAACATGCCCAATATTTACTGAATACTTGATGAAAGAGAACTTACTTGGTGATCTCTTTTAAAGCAGTCTTGGATGAAATGGTCTGAACAAAGGCAGCAAGTCTGTTTCTCTCTGTCCATATTAGAGCAGCCATTCTTTTCTTAAGTTTCATCTTTGTGGTTCTTTCTTGAAGTCTTGACAGACTGTTTTATGACAGTTCGTTGCAATACGCGATACTATGTTATAGATTTTAAAACATACTTTATAAATTGCGTTAAAATACACGGTTTCGAAAGAAACGACAGTCGAAGTTGAACACATCTGATGTCACTGGCCGAGTTCGGCTCCAGTCCTTTCCAAGATGGCGGAAATCAAACTCTATAAAAGGTTAACAAAGGCAGTGTGTATTTTCGTGAACTAATATAGTTGTACTTCAATCGTGTAAAAAAATAAATTTTTTAGGGTACATCTCTTTAAATGTGCTTCTAAAACAATACAATAGTGTGACCTGACTCGAAAAATAGATACCCAAATATAACAGTTTAGTAAGTTGCATGTATATATACAATACAATACAATATAATATAATACAAAGTAATGTACTACAATGTATTGTGCTACAATGTAATGCAATACGACATATCACGGCTTCCACGAGAACAAAACAACATGTCAGTGCAGCGCCACAACTGAACGTAACAGAAAGCAGAACAATGCAATGAATGCAGATATGATACTTTAAGATACAACACAATAACTTGACTTCGTGCATCACTTCGATAGTTCAAGGGTGACAGACTTCACAAATAATCATATAATTATTTACTACCTTTTTTATTCCATCTACGTGTTTTAGGTTTCGCACGAGTTTGCCTTGAATTTCAATCCAGCGAACCCCTATTGTGAAGGTAAGTTACGTATGAACGAACAGACTTTAGCGAACCGTTTGCGTTCATCGATATTTTATTTGACTTTCTTCCAAAGCAATGTACCCGTGGTTAAGTTGTGTCATTTTCAATTCTTCCTCCTCATCAAGGTGTTCCTGGGATCGTGATGGCCTATCAGAACTGCATCCGTCAGGTGCGTCTGTACGGACCAACCAATGCTGCGCCAATCATACGTCACGTGACTACCTTCGCAGCTGAGGCGGCACAGCAAACGACAGCATCGGTATGTTAATTTAATTTGACTTGTCTTAATTTGTTTAACGGTTTTTCATTGTGTGTGGATTGTCTCGATCAGACAGGAATGTTGTGCTTTCAAACTGCTCACATTAACTCACTTTTAACTAAAGTTACCGTTTAAACCATAAGTCACTTGTAAATTTAATGGTTTTGTTTTTCTTCTTTTAGCAATATTTTGTCCTTTTGCTGTTGACGGATGGAGTTCTGTCAGACATGGCGGACACAAAAGAAGCAATTATAAGAGCGTCCTCTCTCCCGATGTCGATCATCATTGTTGGAGTGGGCATGGCGGATTTTACCGACATGAACGAGTTAGATGCTGACGATGGAAGGTAAGGCGCCACCTTAATTTGAGTTACCACTCGACACGTTTGAATTGGACAAAGACCAAAATATAGGTTAAAAATTGTTTGTTTTGGAATGAATCTTTATTTCTAGTACGAGGTCATGTATTAAGGAAAGCAGGGAAAACTCATATTTTCAGACCTAAAAACACTTGGTTCTCACCCTAGAAACTGAAAGAAACTGGCCGAGTTTCAGAACTATTTCTCTCTATTAACTATGATATCACTAAACAACAGAAGTGATAGTTTAATGGAGTTATCTATCGAAGGTGTACAATTGTTGACAATAAAACTGATCAACGTGAGATTGAAAAAAGCGAGATGAAGAAAATAACAATCCATTGCAGGATAGAGCTGCTCCAAAGCTGTAACTTTTGAACACTGAGGAAGAAAACCTTCAAGAATAAGGCAATATCCGAAGGCTCTTTACTAGCCTGGTGGTTGAATTGTGTCAGCTAATCAAAGAATCAAGTCAGAATAATCCATATGCTTAACCGATTCTGAAATTCTTGGAAACGGCAAGCATTGTTGAAATTCGTTGCTCGCGCCGCTATGCACGCTAAAATGTGTGTGTAGTGCCCAATTTTCTGAGCTGCAACGATGTTTTTCAAGATTCTAAAATACAGCTGTCTTCGAGATTTGTTCTCCCAGATCGGAAAACACGATGGGGGCTCTTATAAGCCACTTTCACAATCATGAGCAGAGCAACTTTAGCGCTTGAATTGGCGGGCCACACGAACTGGAAACATGGCATATGGTGTTAAGAAAGAAACAAGATCGATTGTTTTCGAAAGAAGG
>JAOBYE010719035.1:0-10659 GCA_025403585.1 Parazoanthus swiftii
TAATCTTTGCATAAATTTACACTCTTGCACATAAGCAACTAAATATTATAAGATCCGTGGAAGTGTCACCAACAGAAATGAACTACTATTTTGAAAATTAATTGTCTTTCATTATTTAGGAAAGTGTTCGAGACAATAAAATTAGTAACCTTTCGCCGTTTTGGTGTTTGCTGCCTTAACCACAAATTCTGACTCCTTTCAGAATATCTAGATTCATACACTTACTTTTAGTGGCTCGATTATGATATTCCGCTTTCGTGAAATTAAATTTTCGCAACTGAATGACTCCCCGTTTCTGAGAACAAGCCTCAAACTTATTACATTAACCCCCCCTTGCGCGGCACTAATTTAGTCAGAGCCTCAGTCGACTCCCCATTGATATCAGTATTCTCATTAATTGTAAAGAAAACTTCAACATATGTATGTCATAAGACAATACCAAACAAATTTATTCTCCGTCTTGTCTTCAGTTATCTCACACAGAACCTTTCGTCATGCGATGTATACACACCCACATCTAAGCTAGTTCGTACGACTTTGAAGTGCTACGTGCATGGAAAAAAGCTGTTTTGTGAAGCAAAATAGAACCGTTTATTTCCCATCAAAATTTTTTTGGAAGAAAATGAACATGCCTTCTCTTTTTCAAGCAAGAATCTTGACTGAGAAACTAATTTCAGTGGTTAAACAAAGAAACGCTTCTCTCTAAGCAGCCAAACAAATTCCTTACCGTCTTTGGCACACGTCAGTGACAAAAAATGATGATCAGCGTTCGACAGTCGGTAGTTGTTGTCACTGATAGCGTGGTGGAACTGATAAAATACAACGTTTAAGAATTGTTGCAGCTAAATTGGTAGGCGGACACTGAACTTTTTTTTGAAAATCTTTTATTAAGCGTAAACTCTTGTGCCATTTTTCTCTGCTCACAGGGTAAAACTCTTGAAAACTGACGAAAAAGGCAAACTCGGACTGCATGAGCGACCTACGCGTCACCTGCCCTTTTTCGAAACAACGTCGAGTTTTCCTTTTACCGCGGTAACGCTTTGTTAGTCATAACATCCACGTGGAATGACCCATCAGTTCAATTTATCTACAAGCTTCTATTGAAGATTTCTAGTTCAAAACAACGCTATAGTCTTCAATATTTTTGCCATTTTTGGCATTGACATTACATAACAGCTGGGTGCATGGTAAAACACAAACATGCTAATCATTTGTATATGATCTTTATAGGCATTAATTTAATGTTTATTCAGCCAAATTGAAATTTACCACGAAGTAACGGTCGTCAGTTTGTAAACTTTGAGCTTCCTACACAAACACAACACACTTATTGACGTGCAGATTAAGACCAAAATTTTGATATCAATTTCTGTTTGACAGTTAAAAAGCATCTTAAAGTGTGCAATCCGGCAGGTTTGTTAGCTGATCTCCCCCTAACCTGTTGAGGGCTTCCTCAATTATGACTTGCCACGTATTCGTCACAATATCCTATGAAGTATATCACATTGATATCATACTTTAATACTTTCCTTCGCGACAAGCTGAGCAGTAGAATCGGCCTTTTAGGTCATTAGTATAGCACATAATCGAATATTAAACGCAAACACAAATTAATTAAGACATTCAAGTGAAATTTAGTTCTATATATCCGTTTTGCACTCTTTACTGATCAAAATATTTACCGATAATTGATGGTGGGTTGGCTAGGGGGGCGTAACAAAGGCTTCATTTTCTGGAACGACTGAAATGATTTTAACGAGTTTTATTGTCCGGTCAAGATTTTATCTCCGCACGAACAGTTAACAATAAAATGCCAGCTGTAGTTAGCTCGTCGATTAGAATTGTCATATACTCATAGGAGACACTGACTTTGAGCAACGCGTGAGAGAGACTACGGTTTATAGATAGTATACGACAGTAGTTTGGCCTTTCGGGACAAGACACCCAATATTATGTGCAATATCAAAGTAAGTGAGCTTTCAAAATCTTTTGATCTTATTTAGGGTTTCTGTTGATGGCAATTTACTTGTCTTTTCTTGTAAAGTTTAGTGAGAAAGAATCAACCTGTAAAAAAATTATAACCACTATGACCATTAATTATGAAAACTTTATTTTAGTGGCTTGTTCATACAAGGCCAAAAATCCATTTGACACTTGAAACAGAACGAGGTTATCCTTATTTAATTGTAAACGGGAAAAAATATTCCCAAGATTTATTTATGGTTTTATCTGCGTTGGTCGACGGAGTGAGTTATTTTGTTAAATCCATCTATAGTCTGTTGTTACAAATGCGATATAAACAGACACAATATTATTAAATAATTGGGCTTAATATGTTCACTAAATGTGCGCCTTATAAAGAAGTCAGACGACAAACACATATATACTGTAGACAAAAAAAGTGAAAATATCATCCTTTTTGACAAAGAGAAAATTGAAGTAATATTTGTTCTTTAAAGCAAGATTACCAGTCAAATTTGAAACATCTTAAAATGCGACAGGAAATCGAGGATATAGAAATTCCATCTGTAGGTAACATTCACGCGCACAAATTTTTGTTAAGTGAACTTCTTCACTTATAGCATATTACAGTGTTATTTTCATTATATCGAAAGCTTTTAAGAACAGCTTAAGCAACGCCTGAAAAGAGCATAAAGCATGCACTGATGCAGCTCTATTTCTTGACTTGTTGTAAAATATACTATTCAAACTAGCCCGTCTACGACACGACGGAAAAACTTTTTGAAAAACTCAGATCAAAAGTATTTTTTGATTTGATTTTTATCATTTTCAAAATATGATATAAACTATAATTTCAAATATCTTGGAAGCAAATAACAAAGAAGCTGCTCATTTCAGCAGTATTGTAAAGATTATCTCATGCAGCTGTGCTTGTGTTGCACTCACTCAACCAATCAGCGCTTCATAAAAAATATGTGAGTTGAGACAGGTTATCCGTTAATTTCAGTTTCAACATTCCGTCAAATTACTTTTTTAAAGTGTCAAAACCATATAATTCGTTAAGTGCAAAAGAATAACTTGTAAGTTATTTTGCAGTGTGCAATGCTGTGTTGAAACACAACATGCAGACACAACGCTTTCGAGTTTTTAAAAATCTGTAATGCAACAGATACTTGGTACTGTTACCGACACTTCCACGATTAATAAGGTTTCTCAGCAATCTTTTGTCCACAGTTGCTTCAAAATATGGCTGAGTAGCAAAATAGGGGAGGGACTTCTAATCTGCTATACTTGGCAAAGAGCCTCGACTCAGCGCACTAATTACTTGCGCCCGTTCCTCATGAAAGCACATACATCTGAAACAACAAGAAAATTTATAAGGGTGACAAAAACGTGTGCAGTCAAACTTAAAAAATTGTTCCACCCTTTTAATTTAAAGACCGAAGGTAGAGTACTACGATGATCTAGGAACGCCACTTTAAATTTTACGACTTCTGTCTTTTTGTGGCTACGATTTTTTGTCTTATGTGTTTTTCTGACTATGGACTTGCAACTTCTGGGTCTATCTGACGTCAGACAGCGTTACTACATATATGGACCAAATCATGAGATTGTCATAGAATGAACGATTAGGTTAAATAGTGCTGCCGGGTGGACCTCTAATGGACACGTATAAAATCGTCACTCAAGTACTTTGGTAAGGAGTTGTAAACGGAAGACGGGGCACAATGCTCGAAGATGGGTGTTATGCGGCATGTACAATAAGAATCAAATGCAGTCTTGCTTCAAAATTTAACCAAGCTGTGTATTTTTAGCCTCTATACAGCAAGAGCACTTAATTTCACCTGGTTCTGAGTTTTGAATCTTTATCCACCGGCACTTTTCTTTATTTGCTTTCTTTAGCTTTAGTTATTTTTTCCAATTTTTCTTTAAGGTAAGAGTTGTTGTAACTGCCCTGTGCCTCGTGTCACTAGTCAAATTAGTGAGATCTCGACGGATATCAAACAAAGACCCCGGGGCCAGTGTAACTAAGAAAATGGAAGCAATAGCTAGTCCCGGACAAATGTGGACATGGAGCAATAGTCCTGGACTGCTGGAGAATCAAACCAAACATTCTGGGCAAGGGAGCAATGCGTACGTTTCAGAAGAACTATCCCCGCCTGTTTATTCGTCCACAAGACAGCAAAAATCATCAAAACTAGCAACATTAAAGTAAGTAGTGATATTAAGAAGGAATGAGTGTAGGAACTGCATATACGATTCACGTGTGTTGTTTGTTAAAAAGTTTTAATAGAAACAATTTACAAAATCAACAACGTAAGAAAGAAAGGTAGACACCCGTTTGTTGTACAAAGATTAAGATTTAGAGCGAGAAATAGCCTAAAATCGCGCCAACAACAACAATAACACAATTAACGAACATTTTGAATTACATGTACCACGTATTTATCATAATCACAATAGTTTGTAGCTTTAAGTTGATCTCTACTTCTTCTCACTGTTTATACTCTAGTAATTTTAATTCAGTTTAACTGAGGAAATTACGTCGGCAAAGTTTATGTCAAAAACTTCTAACCAGAGTCAACTCTGTTTTTTTAAAACAACTTTATTACCTAATAAATTTTTAACAATGAAAGTACTGACGGCAATGTTGACGATTGTGATAGTAATAGCGATGATGATAAAAACGATGATGATGGTGAAGACGTTGATATTGATATTGGTGATGATAATGATGATGATGGTGACGATGATAGAGTGACGATGGTGATGATATAGTTTAAAGTAAACTATAAATATATTATACAAATTTTATGAGCATAACAACATACTATGCTGTGTTTTTCCACCCAAGGGTTAGCGTGGAGAAACGCCAGTTGTCTCATCCATGGGGCCATTCAAGTCCATGCCAGACGATCACACGCGTTGCTCGACCACAAGATCATTTCAAAACTTCGGATTCCTTTTTCCCTAGAAACTACGTGACGACTGATTGCACTGGCGGCGATGGCACAGCCTATCCAACGTGCGGTCTCTATGACAGTATGGATTGCGTGACTCAACGGCAAGACATTCAGTTCTTGCGCAAGCCCTCTTCAGATTGTACAAAGTGGTATAAAGTCTCTATACCAAATGTTCCAGTGGCTTGCTCCTGTATGGTTCCCCATTAGTTAACTAAACGCTTGTTAGTAGAATCTAGAAAAAAATATAATGAATTATTAAAACATGAAGCTGGTGAGTACTGATTAGTTCAAGCTAACTTTTATGAAAAAAAGTGGGACCAACATTCAGTTGTATTTCCAACCCCAACAGTGAATAGTTACATGCCCGTGCGTGTGTGAGTGTGCTCGCATTTGTGTGCGTATTTGTTTTCGTGCGTGATGTGAGCGTGCAGCACCTCGTACTAAAGACCACCCGGAAGAAAAGATCGAGGAAGACAAGAGTCCAATGTTAAAAATTGTAGGCAAACATGATACTTTACTTGGCACCACAGTTTGATAGCAGTCAGGTAAAAATATCTAACATTTCAGATTACGATCAGCATTTTGTTGTAGTTTTAAATATCGGTTCCCCGCAGACCATTATTTTCCTACTCTGGGAGAGATATCTCCCTCAGGCGGCCTTGGAAAAAGTTTCCGAGTGAGAGATCAATTAGCTAGAACTTTCGCAGCGAAAGAGAATAATTGTCTACGGGGTAGACAATTATTCTACCCCGTACAATTATTCTATAATTATTGATACTGTAAATCATGATATCCTCTTAAAGAAATTGGAAACATATGGTATTAGAGGCATAGCAAGAAATTGGTTTGCCTCACACCTCTCTAACCGACAGCAAACTGTTGTCATAAGTAATACACTCTCAGCCCCACAAAATTATACTTGCGGCATTCCTCAAGGCTCTGTTCTTGGACCTATTCTTTTCCTTTTGTATATAAATGACTTCCGTTGTTGCTCTGGGCTTTTTGATTTTCATCTTTTTGCAGATGATGCAAATTTATTCTATCGTCATAAAAATCTTACCACACTCCAAAGTAGTATAACCACTGAGCTAAATAATGTACACATTTGGCTTTGTGTAAATAAATTATCTTTAAATCAGGGCCGTAGCCAGTATGAGGCAAACCGAGGCACTTGCCTCAGTCATATTTTTTCTTGTTTTCTTTTTTTTCTTGAGCTAACACCCTAAATACCTGGAAAGAAAATTTTTAAGAGGATATTGCCTCAGTCAAAACTTTTTTCTGGCTACGGCCCTGTAAATATAGAAAAATCGAATTTTGTAATATTTCATCCTCCTCAAAGAAAGTTGCCATTTGATGTTAAAACGTTTTGAAAAAGCACGCCAATCGTGCTATGTTCACCGATGGGCGAATGTTTCGGTAAGATGACGAGACTAGCCACGCAGTGCAACTCGGTCTGGGAGAAAACTTGATTGCAAATCAAAGAAAAGAAAATTAGTTTCATAAATTTTGTAAAGTGGAACTCACAAAAGCTAAATTTAACCGACAAACGCACTGATGGCCTTTTTTGAGTCGTTCCGATTTACGGTAAAGCCGAATGAGTACGGACATACCTGTTCGGACTTCTTTGTTTTAATTAATGCTGCGGACCGTTTTGGCCCGTGGGGGAGTGCACGTCTGCATCGTCATCACTATCACCATTGTCACCGTTATCATCCCCAGTCCCCCTCTTCCGCGATATCAATATGTGGAACAAAATTTTGATTTCTTCAACCGTACGATAACCAAGGATCTCTTCTTTGCCTACTTTACCATGGGTGGTTCGCATCAGGTCATAGAGCACATCAACAAGACCAATTTGTTATTACTATGAACTAATGCCTTAACAGGAACCAACCCATTTGTCGTGCCGCTTCGTTTCCGAGCAGGTTTGTGAAGTTTGCGTCGTCTATGACCATGAACTGGATCTTGTACTTTTACTGTGTTTCGGGGTTTGTCAGCTGTACTACGCATTGTCCCGCCGGTTTGATTGGCTCAATCGATATTTAGAGTCCTTCTCGTTCTGGCAGAGCGTGACGTAAGATCACGTGACATATCCCAACACCGCGCTTTCCCGCACTTTATTTTATAGTTCCTTCAGCTCTCTCGGAATATCGGTCCCTCTCCAAAATCCGTTCCTATTCTCAATCCTGTTTGCTAATTGCTGCAAGCCTCTATTACAACCTCATCACATTCGTTGAAAATACATGATGCCAGTAGTACTAATGTGTGCCATTTATTGTTAGCTTTATCCTTCAATCCTGATCCCCCTTAAAAATTCCAGGCAACATCGAGGCCCTGAGATCGAGGCTATTTCAAAACTCAGATTTTTGCCGAGAAAACCCATAAAAAATACTGGATCGTCAATTTCAGCCGCCAAAAAATACGACGAGCTCCCCCGACATCCAACTATAGAGAGTAACCCCCCCCCCCCCAGGGGGTACTTTCGTTGCAGTCCCGACGACAGCTAATATACGGGTCACGTATCAGATTCAATTTGCTATTCATAGAGTCTTTTTCACAGCAGAGTTTTCACCAACAATTTTCATTGTGCTAAAAGTCCTTTGCTTTGGCATGAACAGAAATAGTAAAAAATAAAAATGGAGGCGGCAGGCAAAAAGGAGGTGGGCGGGGACAGGAAACAAATAGTTTTTTTACTTGGCCTTGTGTAGTCTGCGGCGCAGTCTACCTTGGGTTTATATTTAGATATTGATCCAATCCAATCCTAAATTTTTCGATTTTGGCCTGTTTCATTTTCAAAAGTATATTGACTTTAGAACTAAAGTTTGCCATTCGCAAAGCTAGAGGCGTTCCAGAAAAAGCTACAGCAATCAAAACAAACCGATTTTTCGTCAGATGAGGTTTGCCTTTTTCATTTTATGTATTGTTTCCCGTTATCATGGCCTACGGACGCGTGAAGAAAAATACTAGTTTTAAAATAGACTGCGAGTATATATACGGCGCGCGGAAACTGGGGCGAGAAGAAGCTCCCGATCCCCAGCTTTTTGTTGTTTTTTTTTGTCGGCTCAGTTACCGCGCGCCGTCTTTCGCGATTGTTTTTCCGCGGATCGACGAACTCGAGAGGAAAAATAAGGACTGTTCGTAGTCTAGTCCGGATGAGCCTCCCCTCTACTGCTCTAGCATTATGTTGCGGTCGTGGGTTTGTGCAAGAGAGAATTGCAGTTTTATCGGACTTTCAGTTTCGGAGAAACGTGAAAGAAGATTTTGAAATAGTTTTACTTTCGCTGAAACGTGATCTACAACCCGGGCAGTCAGCAGGGCGGACGGCAGGAATTTCCGGTCACGGGGGCAGACTTACGCAAGATTTACATAAATTGCTTCGCCCGCCTTTGCTTTGCCAGTAGTTTCACTGACTGTCACGCCGGAAGAACTGGGTTCTAGTTGAGTTCTGAGAACGCGTCTTTCGCTGGCGAAACATTTTGTAGGATAGTCTGTCTCAAGCATATCAAGATCATTGCAGGCAAGCAGTTTGCCATCAAATTGATATCAAAACCATTGCAGACTAGCAGTCTGCCATCAAATTAGCCTACAGTTGTAGATCCTTCAGTCGCTGTTGCTTGACAAAATATAACATGAGTGGATACACGCCGATTCAACCATCTTCTTCACGAATGGCTCTGGCCAGGTTTGTAGACTGCACATCTGCAGTTTTAATAATAGATCTTCGTTATTTCACTCGTGTTACTTTCAATTTCGCATCCAGCTTTGTCTGAATTATCTTTGTTGTGGTTCCTGGAATTCCTGGGACTTCATGCTAGTTCTACGTTCTGGGTCGGAATCGAAACTGGTAATTCAGGTTTTTGTCTGAGATCATTATACCTGTTCTTGTAATATATTCTGAAAATGTTCTTGAAAGCGGAAACGGATTTTCGGGGCGTTTGAATTGATTTGATGTGATCATCAAAATGAACAGAACTCGCACTTTGGATGGTATTTTGAAAATCGTCATTTGAACCAATGCCGGCAGTATTGATCAATGTATGATAAGTGATGACAGAGTTTTCTGGGGGAATGACAAACTGAGATGATATCAGAAGGACGGACTTAAGAAACTAATTGAAAATTTTGTTATTAAATTTCGTTAGTTTGATTTCACAACAGTTTTGGTTTCTCTCACAAAGACCTGGTTCCAATCAGAAATAAACTTAACATGTCAACCTTTCCTTGGATTGGCCAGTACTTGACTAATTTTAAAATAGTACGAAGAAGATGTACTTCAAAAAAATTCTTGAGTTGTCCAAACGAAATAAAGTAGTTGATAATAATTATTTGAAATCTGAACAAACTTGTAAACGAGTAACTATGTAACCATCAGAGGATTACCAGGAAGCCTAATATTATGCAACTTTTTTTTGGCTTATAAGTAAGTTGAGTTGGTAACACAGTGAATAAAAAATTGCTCTATTTTTTAATTAAAAACCCTGGAATTTCCTGGAGAACTGAGTAGCAGAAATAAAATTCCAGAACGTTTTTTATACGTCTGAGTCTTTTACTCTGGGTTAAATGTCATTATGTTTGAAGTAAAAGGAGAAAATCAGAAAGAACTTACTTTTGCAATTCAAACTCTCCACAAAACACTTATTTACATTTACTTATTTACATTATATATGCCCTGTATAGAGCTAACAGTACCGTAAGTAAGTGGTGAAATTCACCAGTTGCTGGCTTTTTTGACAACCCTGTCCTTTGGTCAGAATAATTAATTTCTGTTGAATGCAGCTGAGCGAAACATTCCTACTCCTATCTAAATTATATTATAGTGTTATTTCAAAATTCTCAAAGACTGTTAAAATCAAGAAAATTCTCAGGACTGCAAAGTCTTGGGAGTTTCAAAATTGTGATTTTTTATAGTGTAGAAACAATGCAAAAAGGGTATTAATTTGAGACAATAGATGGGTGGGCCAGATACAAACAGAAAGCATCCAGAGATAATAAGAATTTGTTTAAGCATTTCTTGGGTTTCTGAAAAAAAATTAGGGAGGTGACAAAATATTTTATTTTGTAAATCAGAACACTAAATTAGCCTCCCAGTTGATCTAGCTAGATGCTTTAAATTAGACACAATATACTTGCAGTGAAGGAAATAAATAATCTAGGCCCAATATGGAGAGACTATATGTAGCACTACTAGTAAATAATACAATAAAAAGTAAATCTAGCCCTCTTCTTTCAGGCCATCCATGTTTCAGCAAATTTCGGACTTTGGTAATGTTTTCAAAGCATTTATTGGGACAAACTACCTGGCCTTGCCATTCGCTTTCAAGCAGAGTGGATTAGTGGTAAGTAGTTGTTAGGGGGAGTTGGTGGTCATTGCAAGTGTTGAATTCATATTGAAATTTAGATTTTTGCAGATCTCTGTCTCTGGCTTAAATGATGAAGTTACTTGGCACTTTGACTTGCATAGCTATCAACTCACCCGCATTGAGCGGGTGTCACAAGATTTTGAGCCTTATCGCCCGCTCACCCTTACGGTTGTTGAAATCACCCAGTTTTCTAATGTTTTCTAAATTAACCTACTAGGTTTCTGAGGCAATCATTGAAATTTCTGCGTACGACCAAGAAATGTGTTCCGAAAATCGGAACGACTAACAAAAAAAACCCATCTCTGCCCACAGGCCTATGGGCCTGAGTGTTCACAAGATTTTTGAGTTTCTGGGGTTGACAGCTATGGACTTGC
>JAOBYE010719046.1:0-10658 GCA_025403585.1 Parazoanthus swiftii
TCTAATACGGACACCTCTCTAATACGGACACTTTGCTCTGTCCCTTCGGTGTCCGTATTAGAGAGGTTCGACTGTACTACTACGCAAGGTGTTCAGTAAACTTAAGTAAATAAAAAAGAAAGTAAGTAAGGAAGTAAATTATTAGGTAAGTAAGTAAGTGGTCAGGGCATGAAGTAGGAAAACAAATTTGAGTGCCATCGAAGTTTGTTTTGGCAATCCAAGAATATATTTTCCCAAGAAAATTCAAGTTTAAAACATCAAATGAGTCCAATAATATCATTTTATTTGTGTAATAACCCAACGTTTCAAATGAAGTTTTTTTTAATACAAATTCAGTCCATTTAACAAAGTATAAATCTTGCTTTTCTGTGACATAAATTAAGTTTTTTTCCGTTACTTCTTCTTGCTCTGTAAACTATCAAGGCAACATTATTATTAAGTGTTCTTCAACTGATTACATAGCAATTTATTGAACACGACGAATACTTCTGTTCCTGTTGCGACAATGTTAATACCACAAAATGCAACTCCCTACAACTTGATGCACTTTGGGCAAACAAGATATAAGTGAATCTTGCACACAGGATCACCACATGCTTGGCATCGCAACTTGATCTTGGTCATGTCTTCTTTTTTGTCCTTGTACTCTGGTTTGCCCCTGATTTCCCAGTTAAGCTGACACATCTCTTGCGTATCTGCCCGTGTAGCTCGTTCTTCACAGAATGACTGGACTACAACTGCATCAGCGACTAAAGTTAAAAGAAATATTGGTATCTAGAGAGAGATTCTGTCGTTTAAGACTGGTAACTGAACATGGTATATAAAAGCCATTGTGAAACAAACCTGAAATAAGCAATGATATGAAGAAGTGCTACAGTTCTCTGCTGCTGCAGCTGTTGCCTTTCGGTTGTCAGGCGGTCGTCAGTTCTGATAATGGAGTTCAGGAGCCTGTCATATAAACCAGGGGAGTGTTCCTCGGCGAAATCTCTCATTAGCGGAGAGCTGTGTAGCGGAGTTGCGCCATCCTCTTGATAGTGCTGGAAAAGAGCCACCTGGAAGGACTCGACCAAGCTTTCAAAAGTATGATCTTTAAAAAGAAAAGTGAAAAAAAGTATGGAAAAACTAATACTTTTAAAAAACACGCACTTTCTCTCGTTTTCTCTCCGACAAACGTAACTATAAATGCTTAATCGTCAAACATAACCATTCATTCCACCAAGACTGGCCACATGGCTTGTACTTTTTTTCTGAGAATTGAAGCGTATTTCGGAAATAGTCATACTGTAACTGATAACTCGTTCTACAATTTTTAAGTGTATCTTTTTAAAAAAAGAATGCAAACTGTCTCCAAAAAGCTGAAACTTACTTCCGCGGGACACACGGAGAGACGTGTTCGGGGAGAAACGGTTGTGCTCGTACTGATGTTTTGTTGTTTGCGGTGTGTTTCGGGTTGAAGCTGAAAGTAAGGAAATTATTCAACACCGATTAAGATTACAAAACAAAAAGTTTTGCTGCAAATCTCTTTGAAAACGTGCGAGTATTCGTTTACCTTTCTCTTTGCTGGAGGAACATAAAGATCTGAACTTTTTCCTTCAGCATTCTTTCTCCTTTCTTTCTGCACGAAGTGCACCATTTTGTGCCAGGGAAATAGTTTTTTCTGTGGTTTGTCATTCCTATTCTGTCTACTGCACTATAAAGCCGTTCAGATAAATTGACAAGAGAACTTGAATGTTGTTGAAACTCTGCTGGATGATTTCCCGGGAAGGAACAGCGACTGTCCTGTCTCCGGATCTGGTCGCGGTGCCGTAGACAGACGTAACTTCCTTCGGCTATCTTACCGGCTCTTGCAGTTTTCTTGTCCACTTCATACAAACAACCACTGCATTCATCTTTTTGCTTTTCCTCTCTTGTGCGAGGCGCTTTTTGCATCCGCAAGGAACTAACGTAAACACGGTAACGAAGGCCAGCACCAACACAGGCGAGAGAGTGAAAGCCAGCGCGGAGCGCAAATTCAGTTTGCAATAAAAAAAATAGAAAGCTTAAAAAAAAATAGAAACGAGTCACAAAAACACATGAAGAAGGAAAACCTTTAGACAGTAAATTGAGCTTATATACTAACAAATAACCTTATACGGGAGAGAAATACTAAAATGTTCTTCCCAGTCCACTGGTTTCCTTGAAAATTCGCGCCGCTTCCTTTAATACTCAGCACATGCGCATTCATTTGACCGCGGTGTTACACACATCAGGTACTAATCTACTGTTGCTGAGGTTAAACCACAACGATGTGATTAAATTTGGCGATGGTGAACGAATAATGAGTCTGTACAAATTTTTTTGTTTGTACTTCAAAATTGCTAAGTGCCCGAAGTATTGCTGTTGCCACCTTTCAACTTCAAGCTCAAGTCAACTATTTGCTTAGTCCTCGCCTAGCCTACTCTCTAACCTTGAACCGCTTTGTCAACAACCGGGGCAAGGAGGACACGAACTTCCCAGTGGACTTGCAGGTTGAGCATGATAACAAATCATTCAAGAATGATATACACAGTTTTAGATGAGAAATTACGGACAAGAGTTTAGACCGTGTCAGTAGAAATGTAGAACCTACCGATGCCATTCTTGGCTCGTACGACAAGGCCACTGGTTTCAAGAAACCTTCTGGGAAACATTTAATGATGTCTACAGAGGATGACATCATGCTATTGGTTGAGCATATCCAGCAAGCAGATGTATATGCCAGGGTACCAGGGAGAAAGCATTGTGCATTTCCAAATATGCCGCACAACCTCCTCCAAGAACTTGCACCAGAACGGTTGAAGGACTAGATAAGCACGCGACTCCGCAAATTTAGCAAGAAATGTTTCTACAGATGCAATTTCCTTGTAGCAAAATTGTATTTTGGTTTACTACAGCAGTATCATGTTTTCAAAAACAGATTTCTTTGAATACCATTGTACATTTAACAGTTATTTATAGCTGTTGTGGTGGTGATCATTTCTCACATAGTTAGATATAATTATATGAACAGATGATGTACACTTGGCCATACAAATTTGGCTGTTTCCTGAGTTTATGATAGAAATTTTTTGCTATTAATGTAGTTATTTATAAAATGACACATGCATTATCAGAAAATGCTAGTCTTACTTTTATAACATCTACACTGCTGTGTTAGAAAAGTTCACTCATCACCCACTCAGGTATGAGATCTTTTGAGATCCATGTTGCCCCATCCGAATTAATTATGAGCACTTCCTAGGTACTATTACAAACAATCATTATTCTTCCAAAGATTTCATGAATGCCAGTGGGTAATGAATTGAGATTTTGCCATAGTGTTTTTCAAGGGCACCATTTTCTAAACTAAATACCTTTCATAAATTTCTCAAATTAAGTCAAGTGGCCCACTTGGCTTAATGCTATGGGAAGAACACTGATTACTAAATATATTCTAATTAGAGCCTAGTCTCTAATAGGCCCCCCCCCCTTCGAAAAAAGTTTCTAAATAAGCGCCCCTCTCTAATAAGCACCTCCGCTCTATTGAGCACCCCCTAATGACTCAAAAATTTAATAAGCACCTAGTGCTTCAATTTGAGGATATACGGTATGTCTGCCCAAAAGCACAATATTAACATAGTTTTAACTACAAGTCAAATCTGTCCAATCTTCATTTGTGACTCATCTAAACTAGAGTGCTCATCTTCTGAGCTGGACTCTAATCGAACTCTTCGCTTTCTATATATAACAATGTCACTATTATTGATGTCTCTTTCAGCAGCAGTGTCTTTATCCTTTCATCCTTTTCTTCTGAAGAAGAACTAGATGTAGTCTCAAGGCTGCTTGCTTCATCACCATCACTCCCTTTCAACAGTTTCCTTTACTGGCTTATGAGTTCTCCTGTGATACATGGCAAAAAAACTTGTTCTATCATCCATTGGTTCTGTACCATTTCATGTAGGACGGACATAGGACTTTGGTCCAAATTGCTCTAAAAATAGTTCATACAGGTCTCAAACATGTGATCTCTTTCTGCAGAAAAGAAGAACCTTTGATGTTTTCTGTTCCTTTTGTTCTAGTTCATTAATCAGCCAACTGAAGGAGTTGTACAAATCTTCAACATCGGTAGTCTCAACAGAGAACTTTATATGGGACTTGTCAGGCATTGTCAATATCTCGACGCAGTCAAATGGAGATAAGTCTTTTATTATTGTTTTCCTCACGGTAGCTGTTGCTGTCAAAGAAACAAAAGGCACTTCTTTTCTAAGCAGAGAGCGCAGCTCAGACAGCCGACCATATTCTGAACGGAATGCTTCTTCCTGCTCACTTTTTTTCCCCCTGTAAATTATTGTGAAATTATTTGAAGCTGTTGATTAAAATTGCTTGTTGGAAATGTCAGTTGACCAAAAAAAGTGCAGTTTTCACATTTACATTTGATATTGTCGCAAAAGTAATGACTGATAACTGACTGTTTTTCATCTATTTGGTAATGTAGAATATTTGCCCAGGGTAAGGGGCCAACCACAAGAGACTGACATTTTACGAGAATCAATTTCATATCTGCTAAATAAACACCAAAGCATTTACAAATTTTATTTTGCTTTGGCATTTATTTGAGGGGCAGTTTTCAGCTATGAAAATTTGGGGCTGGGTCACTATTTTTCAACATGTCAAAAAGGGTGGGTCAGGAAAAATAATGCACTGCATTAGGGGTGAGTCATGCTAAATTATTCACATACTACAACAAATTTAAGTGTATTTCCAGAGATTTCAGGCATCCAAAAAAAAAACCTGATTCCGACTTCCCTTGGCCTTGGAGGTTCGAATTATCGCGGTTCAATAATAGATCAGACCTTCATCAATGTTGGAACGTTCAAGCACAAATTTGCTTCGGGGCAGCTCAAGGGCCTTGTGTCTGTTAGTGTTTTAATTGTTAGTTTGCTATAAGTGTCAGGTGAGAAGTTAAAGTTCAGCCTGAAACAAAAGACATCAACACGAGGCTCTGGGGAATAATCCATACAAACTCTATATTTTATTCCCCTGAGCCTCGCGTTGATGTCTTTTGTCTCAGGCTGAATTCTAGTATATCGAAATTGGTATTTTCGAACGAAATTCCAACTGAAATTCTTAAATTAAAACACAACTATGATTTCACTTCTGCATTACAAGATTCTCTTTGCACCGAAAAACTGCGTCTGAATATATGATATAAGTATAAACTCAACGCAGGTAAAAAAGTACCTTGGGTTGTAACAACAATGTTATGGTTCCCACGCGTACTCAAACCAAAACTAAAACAAGCAGTTGCGTCCAACTCCAAGAAACAGAACAAAACAACTCAAAAAAAATCTATAAAAGGCAACAGACATTAGTTTTCTGCAGAGTTCATGTGCAATTTTCAACGTGCATACTCAGTGCAATGTCCACCTCGACTGAAAACAACAAACAGGAGTGTTTATAATTAGGCTTAGAGCTAACTGCTCACAAAGCTGATGTATGTACGAATTCCGGAACGACTCGCGAAACTGAGCTTTAACTCAGGGACACGTTCTCGAGCATCAGCAACAGCTCTGCGAGCTCCGTTTTGGTACAAGTGTCAATGTTCTCGTCAAAAACTCTTTTCAGAACATCCTCAAAGACTGCTGAGTGCAGTTGCTCTCCACCTTTGCACAGAACTGCGACTTGCACTTGTAACTTTTTAATTGTATGCTGACACCAGTCACCGTGCGAGACTTAAAGTATACTACAGTCTCCCTGCAAGACTTCTCCGTCCACAGCTAAAACAGCATACGATCCTCTCGACCTTCTCCACGCTGTGGAAACTTTCAGTTGTCAATGAAACAATGTCACTTTTCGACTTAATGTCTTTCTCTTCAACGCTCACCTTCGACAACTTTATGTCTGTATCACGGTGGTTTTGACAGTTGCTACTCTTAGTACCCCGTTCCGCTGGCGAATCTGGACGGGTGAAAGTCGCAGAACTGAACCAACCTTCACAAGTGCAATGCTTTCCTCCCAGACATCGAGAGCAATTGCGCTACTTGAGTCTGCAGTCGTTGCTTTGGCAAACCTCAATTTTTTTCCTGCCAACTGTCTCAGTGTTTTCAACATACAACCTTGCCACAAATAGTTGCAGTGTCCCATTTAATGTAGTTTTTCGAAATGTCAGCGATTGCAATTTGCTGCGACGATGACATGTTCTCTTTAGACATATAGTAATGCCCTACCCAGCTGATCGTTATTTGGAGCATACTGTCGAAACTGTTCATTTATCTGATTGGTCATCAACAGACATCGATGTTTATGAGTTCAAAGCCCTGAAGCTGATCACTAGTTTCATCTCTCCAGGATGTAAACAGCATGAGTAATTCACGATGTTGCTCTTCATCAACATCCTTATTGAACCAGGGACTTCTAATAATTCTTGCTTTGTTTCTCTTCTTGCTGGATTGCTGGAATTTATTGCCCATCATCTTTATTATATTATCTTCATAGCGAGACTTTCTTATATAATGTGTATTCCAACTATCCCTTACTTCTTCAAGCCCTTTTGAAGTACCCTTGCAAAACAGAACCATAAACATTCCCTTTGAAGAGGGTCAGCCATATTAAGGGCGCCCCTATCGCACATGTCCTTAAAAACGTTTATCCACCATGAAGCCCAATTTTTCTTAAGATAACTCCACCATCCCTCAATTCTTTGGTTGCGAGGAGATGGTATATATATATGTGAGTCTGGGTCGTTAACAAAGAATGAATGAATGCCTGCCATAAGGCCGTTTCAGTGCCAAGATCGGAATACAGTTGACGGGGACATCCACCTTGCTCACGGACAGCATCCAAATAATAAGCAGCTACATTATCTGGTAAGTTGTTGGAACGTGTTACATACAACCGTAATACTTTCCGACTATATCCGTCAATGCATCCATGTATAGGGAAGCCATAGGGTTTTATTTTGTCATACCCATCTGTATGCCAAACCTTATTCGGACCCGGCTATATATACTCCCTCCTACGCAACCTGCGTGCTTTTCTTTCTTTAACTCCTTTGGGATCTAGTTCTCGAACAATTTCTTCCACTGCACTTCTAGGAACTCGCACACCTTTCCGCTGGAGAGTGGGCCATATACTGCGGTACCTCTGAGAACATCCATCCATGATTTCAACAACAATTTCTCTCAGTTCGTTTGGATCGAATTCTACCCTTCATAAAACAAAGATTCGAGTAGCATTCTCTCATCTTCGGCCATTTTGAAAACGAAAACTCGTTCCCAGTCTTCTCTCTTTAATGAGTGGCCGTGGCTCGCGTCAAGAAAATTGAAATTGCCGTGAGCAAATTAAAATTGCCGAGAGCAAATTGAAACGTGTTAACGCCACCTTGTTTCTAATTTCTAATAGCTCCTCGTTCTCCAGACTTGAATCCCATTGAAAACTTTTTTCATCTTGTATCCAAAAGGTTACGACATACAGCACTTCAAAAACAATTACCCAAAGAAACATATGATGAGTTTCAACAACGAGTAATAGACACCATTTATTCCATACCAATTCAGACAATAAACAATTTAATAGAATCTATGAACAGGCGAATTAAAGATGTAATTGACAAGGACGGCTGTCGACTGAAATATTGAGACTGAATGTTCAATACTCTACCAGACAGAGAAACGTTGCTCAAGCTGTGTAAAAACAACTAAAACTGTTGCACATATTGTCGAAACTACTGTCCTTGAAAAGTAAGCATTATTCTCTATTATTCTTAGTTAAATAGCCCGACTGAAGGGACGTGGTTGTTAGCCATTTTAAATAACAGGATGCAATTATCTTATTTTACCTGCCAAGTTAACAGCGTTAATGATTTCTTAACTCGTTGGTACATTTAACAAAAAGCTTTTCTAGTTTTTTTTTTCATTCTGCAACGTAATAAAGCAAAAATTGGTTCTCTTGTACAGTTATAAATGTAAATATGAAGGTAGAGATGATGTTTTGATGATTTGATCTCAAAATACATGTATATCGTACCAGGGTGTGTTTTGTTATACTCTTCTTGACTCAGAAGAATACGAAACTAATGAGTATCAGCACGTGGCAAAAAGTGCTCTTATTTATTTACACAAAGATAAACTTCTTCAAGTATGGAAATCGGCAGTAGATGTTCAATTACGGAGTTACAGCTTAAAGCGCGTTGCACCCGAACGCTGCACCACATTTATCAGTTTTAAATGCTTTAACCTAAACCAATCGATTTAAGTTATTATTTTCTGTTCATTTGGACTTTTCTCTTTTGTATCAGATCTTTAAAGAGATATGGATGGCTGTAAACAAACGTTAAAACTGATTTTTCTTTGGTGCAGCGTTAATTTGATACTAAATAAAAATCATCTGAGACAACTTCTATATTTGGTGTAACCTACACCCTTTTGAAAGAAAGTTTTCTCGGATTTGCATTGCAGTTGAAACAAATTAAAAACTATCGACGGAGAAACATATTCTGTGGGAAAGTTGGCGGTTTGTTTCAACTTTTATGGATAAATTTAAAGTAAATCTTACGGTGAACCGTTACGCGACACCATTGTTTTGAACTTGAATCAGCGATACATGACAGAGCTATCGACAGGCAATATTTGCCCGTTATCTGCTTTACTTTATTGTTAATTCGGAGAAACATCTGGGGCATGCTGGCACACTCTTCTGTCGACGGAATTTGATAATGGAAATGAAAAATTCTCCAACGAACTCTCATCATTTCTATTTCTCGTTGATCGAGCTTTCCCCCCGCGAACAAAAGTTATCTTATCTTTGGAAGTGCAAAAAATAGGCGAGTCGCTTTCGAACACAATGTCTTTGGAAAAATGAGACTTCGGTGCCGGTAGATGAACTGTTTGTCCTTCTAAGAGAAAAGCAGGTCATACCAAGGAATTATTTGCGACGACCACCTAAAATCGTTCAGGAAAATGACTTCGCTGTCTTGTGCTCCTCCCCAGGCAAAACTGGTCGTGGCAGGGTTTGTGAAGCAGTTATAAATTGCATTGAGCGGATTCAAAAGAAACGTTTTGCCACAATTTGCAGCACCCAAAATCATAATATTCCTGTACTTTCCTCGGCCGTTAACCAGCAACGTTTGTACGACTTGAGAAAATCCATTCTCATCTATTTCATTACGTCGGAGAACTTCTTTTGCCATTTTCTGCCATTTTCAGCCATTGTCCTTGACAGCCATCAATGCAGTTAGTACTCAAAAACTTAGTCAGAGTTTCTAATCTGGACTGGCGTGTCCTTTCTAATGACAACGGAGCGTTCTCCATCTCCCAACCTATGCTTATAGCTTCATCTAAATTCTTCAAACCACGGTTTGCAATGAACTCTGCTAAATCAGTCTTTCCTTCATCTTTCTGCTTCTTTGCAAGGGCAAGAAACTCTAACCTGGTCTTAATACCTTTCTCCACAGCAATTTGCGATACTTCAAACATACTTAAGCGAGATTTACGAGCCCGCTTTTGGTCTTTCTTGGCGTTTTTTGTGCGCCTTTTGCTTGACTTTCCTTTTTTGTGTTTTTGGTGCAAAATCGGTATGGTTTGGAGACTGAACATAACAATTATCCTCCTTTGTAGCGTACTGGAAAGCAGAATAATAATTAACGTGCCGGCTGCAGAAGTTAAGAGCGAGTGCACAGAAAAATCGAGCAAACCGCGGCCAGAGCTCAAAACCTAGCCTACCCTCATTTTTTGTTTATAAGAAGGTTTTAATGAGTCTATAACACTGCCGGGGTTAAAATTTCAAAATATGACCGAGTTTTGAAATTATTTGAAATTTTTGATTTCAACCGTCTGCGGGCCTAAAATTAGCCGCCGAATACGGGGAAACAGTCCAGTCGCAGAATTTGGCTGACTTTTATAGATTTTCCACTTAAAATTCACAAAACAGATATCTAACAATTTAATAACGGCACATTTTTTAATTTTAAGAAGAAAATATCAGCCAACGAGCAAAATTTTGATACATAATTTGCATTATGTTTTGTAACGGTCTGTCCCTAAAACACAGGTACTGAGCAAGGGACGGTCTGGTTAGCAACCCTGGACAATCCGGGCAGGGAAGAACTGTAAAAGTTGCGTCGCCACGTGTCGTCTGGAATCCGGGGATTTGGTTATTTCGTCAGTCAAATCATTTGAGCAATAACAGCACCCCTTCACTCAAAGTTGTTGATTAACGAAACCAACAAACAAAGAAAAACAGTAGGTCGTGAATTCCTGTTTTGGCCGTAGCGCACATACATCTGATTATATACAGAATGTCTCCGTTGCGCGACTCATTCTCATACTAAAGGCTCTCTCGCTTCTTGCTTTTGAGGGGAAGCTCTGTTTCTCAAAAAGTACACGCACGCGTGCTATACACTGTTCTATGGTTCTGGTTTCTTTTAGCGCACTAACAACGAGTTGTCGTATTTGTCGTCCATTCAATATCTTATTCTTAGGCATATAAATGCAATCAGCCTTCCTTGAGAATGCATATAGCTCACTACTTTAAGAAGGTAGACGACCAGTAGAAGTGGGTGACCCTTCCTCGCGCTTTGGGAAACATTTGAAGTTGTTGCTGTTCTGGACTTGACGCATGACAGCAGAGAACTGGTCACACACCGCCTTGCCGGCAGAACCATA
>JAOBYE010719068.1:0-10657 GCA_025403585.1 Parazoanthus swiftii
CCCTCCCTAGAGAGTTTAGAGTGGCTTGTTGCCGAACGCTCAACGAAGATTTTTTGAACCACGCGGTCCTTGCCGTAAGTGTTTGGCCTTTTGAATTTACAACAAAAGGAGATAACAGATTATTGCCTTTTATGGTCACAAATTCATCTCCTTTGTCTTTGCTGAATATATACGCAAAGTTTGATACGATTGCGAGTTTTGCTTGCCGACTGCCCGATTTATGTTTTGGCAATAAATGAGACATGGCTCGACTGCTCAAAAACCAATAACGAAATTTACATACCTGGCTACGAAATTATACGCCGCGATAGAAAAGAGGGAGAACCCGTTGATTGGGGGGTGTTTGCTTTTATGTCCGAAGTAACATTAGCTTTTCTCATTGCCTAGATCTTTCAGTAGACAATCTAGAAAATTTATGCATTGAAATTCGAAAACCTTGCTCGAAACCATTTGTTATCGCGACTTTGTATAGACCTCCAAATTCAACAGTAGATAAATTCCAAACACTTGAATCATTTATTGGCAGGCTTGATGCCGAAAATGTGGAATATTATTTGTTAGGCGATTTTAATTGCAATATGGGAGCGTCTATTCTAGATCACGAATCTAGATTTTTAAGTAGCATTTCTGAGCTGTATGGTCTACACCAGTTAATTGAGGAGCCTACCCGTATTACCGAGTCATCCTCTTCCATGATCGAATGATCTTCACTAATGTACCAGCAAATGTAGTATCCTCTGGTGTCTCTCATGTCGGCATTAGTGACCATAGCCTAGTTTATGCTTTTCGCAAACTCTCTACTAGAATATCAAATAAGGGACACACCACCACTTCTTACAGAAGTTTTAAAAATTTTGACTCAGCCAGACTGAGAGTTGATTTGTGCTCACAGAACTGGGAAGTTGTAAAAGAATTTGATAATCCCAATGACATGTGGCGTGCTTGGAAATATACATTTAATAATGTAACTGATAAACACGCGCCCGTTCGCGTAAAACGCGTTAGAACCAAAAAAGTGCCCTGGATCACGCCAGAGCTAAAACAACGCATGCATGAAAGGGATATCAAAAAGATTAAAGCGATTCGCTCTAAAGACCCAAACGATTGGGCTGTATTCAAAATAACTCGCAATTCTGTGAACAACCATAAAAAACATGCAAAAGAATTATACTACAACAATGCATTTCATGAACATGAAAAAAATTCTAAAAAGACATGGAGTATTATTAACAAACTAACATCTCGTAAACAAAAGAGCTCTCATATACATGAAATTAGTTTAAATGGTTCTATTGTAAATGATTCTCACAAAATTTCTGGAGGATTCAACGAACACTTCGCCAGCATTGGACCTAAGTTCGCTGCGCAAATTCCTAATAATGTTAACTGCCGTTCTCATTCAGATTACATGACAAACCAGACACCTAGTCAGAGTTTTGCTTTAAAGCGAACAAATGTCTCCAAAATCTTTTCTATTCTATCCAAACTTTGCAAGTCCAAATCTACCGGTTTAGATCAAATATCTGCTAAGCGCACCCGCCCTGCTGAGATTCCGCCTATACCTGGTTTCAGTCTTACTTAAGAAATAGAAGTCAGAGATGTTTTGTCAATGGTCGTCTTTCAGATAAACGTCTATTGTCCTGTGGTATCCCGCAAGGGACTATCCTAGGGCCTCTCTTATTTCTTATATATATAAACGACTTGCCAAATTGCCTTGTACACTCAAAATCCCGTATGTATGCCGATGGCACTCATTTAACGTTCGCCAGTAACAATATTGATGACATAAATTCAAATCTCAATAGAGACCTTGCGAGCGTTAACGAATGGCTCATCGCCAATAAACTAACTCTAAATCAAATCAAGACTGAGTTTATGTTGATTGGATCAAGACAAGGAATATCGACACTTCACTCCGTTCCTACTTTGACAATAGATGGGGTACCTTGAGAACAGGTTTACCATACAAAATCTTTTGGTGTTCAAATTCAGTGAGGAGAACCTGTCTTGGAATGAACACATCAACAAATTATCAAAAAAGATTGCGTCTGGCATTGGAGCCCTCAAACGAATTCGACCATTTGTCCCTACTACGACACTGCAATTTATTTTTAATTCTTTAATTCAACCTCATTTCGACTACTGCGCTGTCGTATGGGACAATTACAGTAAAACCCTCGCCGATAAGCTTCAAAAATTGCAGAATCGTGCGGCGAGAGTTTTGACTTTCTCAAGTTATGACACTAGTGCCGACCCTCTCATTCAAAAACTTGGCTGGAAGAAACTCGAAATCCAGCGCAAAATTCAAAAAGCTGTTATGGTCTATAAATCCCTCCATGGCCTCGCTCCTGGGTACCTAGGCAATATTTTTACTGACCATAGCAGCATCACCAATTATAAACTGAGAGACACCGAGAACAAACTAGCTATTCCTAAGCCACGCACCAACTACCTAAAAGATAGCTTTAGTTACAGTGGTGCAGTACTATGGAATAGCCTTCCGGTCGGGTTGCGGCAAGCAAATACTCTGAGCAAATTTAGAGCAGACTGCAGTGACTTCTTCAATTGATATATTACAAAGTAAACACGGCACTCATGGAAAGCAGGTCTTTATTTCTTATATAGTTTATATAGTTGGGAGAGTACGAGAAAAGCGTTAGAGCGGCAAGAGGCGAAGCACAACTAATTTATGTGTAGATTTGTTTGTTATAGTGAACAAGACAAACGTGCATATACATTAAAATATAGTTGCAGTCGAAGAATTCGCCGTCGTTAATGGTATACGATATGTTGTCAAGTAGCATACACATATTTAAAATAATACCGGCTTTTTCTTTTCCCCCTTAAAAGATTCCTGCTTTTCTTGTTCCTCTTTTTCCTTTCCCCGAGATTCCCCATTCCCCGTTCCGCTATTAAAGATACTCGTTTTACATTAAGGTACTTCCTACAGTGTTCGATAATTTCTTTGTTCCGACCAGTATAGTACGTAACTATAATACAAGACTCTCCTCCAGTAACACTTCTTCTCTTCCCAGAGTAAGAACAAACTACGTAAAACTTAATATAAGATTTTCAGGAGCCAAAATATGGAATTTGCTTGAGCCAGAGTTAAAGTTGCTGTCCACTGATGCATTCAAAGCCAGTTTAATATCAAACTTGTTTCAAGATACTAGACTAGTATTGACGCTTCAGTTTCGTTCCATTGCTTTACGTCTACAATAGTTGATGTGGTTTATAAATACAATAACTGTAAAGCTTTATGATCTTTTTTTCTTATTTGTAATTTTTTTCTTATCTATAGTTATCGCTTCGATCGAGCACTAGTACTGCTTGGTTATATTGGTCAAATCGGTTCAAAATTAAGTTTTCGTGCAGTTTCTATGGCAGCCATGAAACTATTTACTAAGAAGTCATTTCTACCTCGTGCCAAATGATAATTATTTTATAAACTAGAGTTTCTTTTTATAACTTGGAAGTAGTTTCAGCAAAAATACATTGTGTTTTGCTTTAACTTATATAAACAGAAAACCAGGTTTGTGACGTTACACCTACACAAACCAAAACTGCTCTCTTTGTAGCATATTTTCATCGTTTCCTTTGAAATTTTGTGTCGTTTTTGGAACATGGCGAACTTTCCTTTCTTTGGACCGGCAATTTCGTAGTCAAAATAAATTTAGAAAACAAAAGCCTCAAAAAATATCATTAAGAGGGTGTATCTTGTAAATCAAGAATTGGAGCTATAATATGCTTTTTTTAGTTTTAATTTTCTATCGCGAGTTTAAGTTTAAATTCAACTTTATACATTAACGATTTGTATCTATCATACAGGCGTCCATCAATATGATACAACTTTCAGCAATAATAATAATAATGATATAATAATAGATGCTTTATTTACCCACAGTACTCTCATCAGGACTTACAATAATAAATAAAATGAATATGAATAATAACAGTTAATACATACACATATATATATATAATATATTATGATTATTGTAAATTAAATTTATCTAATAATAAAATAACACAGTTTTCAAAAGTAGTTACTGCACGCCGCTTTAATACTGTTTAGGGTGTTTGCTTGCCGTAACCCAATTGGTAAACTGTTCCAAAGCACCGCATCGCTATAGGCAAAACTATCTTTCAAATAGTTTGTGCAGGGCTTTGGAATAACTAGTTTGCCTCGGCATCTCTCAGCGATCGAGAAGCAATGCAGTCACGGTCAGTGAACATAGAACGCATGTACCCGGGCACGAGCCCGTTAAGTGATTTGTAAACCAAGATAGCTTTTGTTTGTTGCGCTGGGATTCGAGCTTTTTCCACCCAAGCCTTTCAATTAAAGATTCAGCATTAGCGTCATAGCTTGAGAAAGTTAAGACTCTAGCTGCTCTATTTTAAAGTTTTTGAAGCTTGGTGGCTAGCGTTTTGTTACACCTATCCCAAACTTCACATCAATAACTGAAATGGGGTTGGACAAGAAAATCAAAAATTGTTATCAGAGTTGTAGCATCGACAAAGGGACGGACACATTTCAGTCCACCAATGGCGGATGCGATCTTTTTTTTAGTTCAGCAATATGTGCATCCCAGCACAGATTTTCATCGATTTACACACCTAGAGATTTTGTCTGAGGAACTTTTTTGATCGCGGTCCCGTTGATTGCAAGCTTTGGGGCAGACTGAAACGTGTGTAACCTTTGCCGGGATCCTATAAGCATAAACTCTGTTTTTGACTAGTTGAGAGTTAATTTGTCATAAACATTTGCCGAGGTCTTGATTTAGATAATGCTCGACATCATCTATGTCAGTTACTCGCAAAGGCCAAGTGAGTGTTACCTGCGTACATATGGGGTTGAGAGTGTGCAAGGCAGTTTGGCAAGTCGTTTATATATATCAAAAACAGTAAAGGCCCTAAAATCGTTCCCTGTAGACCACCACATAGTAGTGAACAACTTTTAGAAAGATGACCAATGACGACGCATTTTTGATTACGATTATTCAAATATGACTCAAACCAATTGCACGCGCCAACCTCAATCCCGTATGCATTTAGTTTGGAGAGCAGAATCCCATGGTCAACAATAGCAAATGCTTTCTTGACGTTTGAAAATACTACCGAGTTAACATTTCCCTGATCGATATTGTAGGTCCAGTTGTTAGTGGGTTCAAGAAGAGCAGTGACAGTGGAACGGAGACCTCGAAATCCCGACTGACAACTAGGAAGCATCTTGTTTTTAACAAGAAAGGCGAAGACTTGGTCATAAATGATCATTTTAAAAACCATGGCTATGACCGGGATGATTGAGATTGGACGATAGTTATCCAATGATCTACGCTCTCCCTGCTTAAACAGTGGAATCAATTTCAAGAGTTTCCATTCATCGGGAAAGAATCCTGTGTCTATAGACCGATTAAAAATAATATACAAGAATGATGTTTGAATGTCTTAGATAGCACTCGTGTAATTAAGTAATATGAGGAGTAACTGATAAAAGACAGTTCTCTTTTGACTACTGACAAATTAATATAAAAGTTCGTAATAATCTTTCTTTTGTATTCAATACTGTGGACTGACAAGGTTTTTACTCAGTTATCAGTTATTGATAGAAACTCTTAGTTTCAGCAAAATTTCCTCTCCGCGTTGGGCCAAAAGCTAACTGACAACGTTTTGTAGGTGATTCAAGAATTTACAATTATTACTCAAGAGTCGAAGCAACCCTCGAAAAGTTGAAGCAGACCGAAGCCTTAATCATATGCCGTGTTTCGGATTGAATATACATAAGTTTTAATTGTAAGCATTTCAGCGGGCAGGTGCTGTATTTTTTTGCACAGCGGTGAGTCCACATATGAACTTCAATCAAGCGAACAAAACCCTGTGAACTCGAACAAAGTTATTTCCCCTTCGACCGTAAAGTTACAAAGTATACGAGGCACTTTTTTGCAAGTACGTCTACTTTAAGGTTGTGCGGCTGAATTTCCAAGAATGCAAAGTGTAAACGTATACTGCCCTCTTGTGACACTGCAGCATCACCTCTTCAATTTTCAAAGTACATAAAAATGTATTCCCCAGACTCGACCTAGTCAAAGCCTGAGGTATGTTTTCACCTATTCTTACATTTTGTCCGTTTTTTATCAGCCGTAGCCTTCTAAGAAAGAGTAAGGCGCACGGTTTATTTGCTTTTCCATGAGTCTGTGGAGTTTCAAGGCGAGGTTATTGATGAGTAAAGCTTCCAGTCCTTGACAGTTGCAGCATTGTTACGTGTAGTTTATGTGTTTTGCTACACTTCTGTTTCTTCGCTCGAGGTTCTGTTTGGTTTCTCGATGGCCATTAAAGCTTCATACTCAGCACGCCGCTCTCGACGCAGTCTCACAAACAGCATAAAACACGCTATCAGTAGAACCAAGACTACTGTTAGCAATGGCCAAACAATTGCGTGGTATGTCTCCATCCTGTAACTTGTGTTGCCGGAAGGTTCTGTGACAACTGTATATTTGGCCGGTAAAAGAATTTATTCATTTGACACAAGTTGGTTTTATGAAAAAAAATACTCATGCCCTTGCATCACAAACGCAAGATAAAATATTAATTATGTAAAATCAAAACATCAAACACAACCACGTAACTGGTCAATCTCCCGTATTTGAAAAGTTACTATTTACTTCAACAATGAGTTAACTTCACGTATAGTTCAAACTGCCCCACTTTTGAAACTTGTTTCTTGATTTCAAACTCAGCGCTTAAGATCTTAAGAATCGGTTATGTTTAAAGAGCCGTGACAAGATTTATAGATAACCAAGCTTGGGCTGTATTCTGAAATATTAGTATAGTTGGCTATTCTAACTGAGACTGAGTTTGTATCTCTCAAAATTACCTGTCACCGCAGACATGTCGGTAAAGTTGTTTTGGCTCTATAAATTTCAAAATGGGCCAGGTACTCTTTCTTTTCACGACTTAGTTGCAACCGACGGGCGTAAAACTATTCTCCTCTCAACTCATAAATTAACGGTCTTAACATAAGCACTAATATAGGCTAAGCACTTCCTTTAAATAGACTGGAGGTTATAGCATAATCAGAGATTGCGTTTAATAGCTTATTTGTAAATATTTAATGAAACTAATACAAATTAAAATGGAAAAACGGGTCGGAATGAATAGATCATTACTATCTTATGCAGCTAGCGGCGGCACTTTAGCATCCATTTGTTAAACTGCAGTTGCTTTTGTAAATATGATCAGTTTGCGAAAAAATATAAAATTATGACACAGTTTTTACAATACTACTCTCTCGTTTACCCGTTCCATCAACGTGGGAAGAGAAGATTCATTCAAGCGGCTGATGGGATCAACATAAACGAGAGAACGGAAAAGCTCATCAACTCCGCTATTAGACAAACTTAACAATAAGAAGGCGTGCAATATTTTAATAACCAAAGAAACAGAATCCCCTACATCCCAAATTAGGATACTTAATTCTGGCATTGGTGAAATAGATCTCCAACATCTGTACATGATACCACTTATTGTCACGTCCGAAACAAAGTTTTCTATTTTCCATTACGTAGTACTACTAAACGTACTTCCTAAAAATTCGTTGCTCTATAAAATTGGAAAAGTAGATAACCAAAATGCCCTCATTGCGGACAGGAGCCACAAGATATAAAACACGTGTTTTTTAGATTGTCACTTTGTGAAAGATTTTTGGTTATGCTTTTACAACTGGTACAACATTAGTAGCTCCAAACATAATTTAATTCATGC
This sequence comes from Parazoanthus swiftii, assembly GCA_025403585.1. Taxonomy (NCBI): domain Eukaryota; kingdom Metazoa; phylum Cnidaria; class Anthozoa; order Zoantharia; family Parazoanthidae; genus Parazoanthus; species Parazoanthus swiftii. The sequence goes on from JAOBYE010719068.1 coordinate 7,762, forward strand.
TGAAATATTATATGGAGTGATCTCTAAAAGTAAAACTGAGTCAACACTGTACCATATGCTTATAGTCGTAAAATTTCACATTAATATTTTACAGTTGCAACTATAAAAAGGTACATCCAAACTTTCAAACGTTTATAACATTATTGAAAGTAAAAAAAAGCATAGAAATTTCTATTGCTTAATACGCCTTTCACGCTGAAGAAACCTTCAAGAAGTGTGAGAACACCTGTAATTACGTTATAACTAAATGAATAAGTTTTGTAATCCTACCACATTGCAAATAAGCATTACACAAAAGATCCTTGAATGTAAACTTTAAATAAAAATTATTATTGTTAATATTATCATTATTATTATTAACGTTTTTATTATTATTGTACAGAGTAGTGCATGTTTCAGCTATCAAGTGAACCGTTCATATTATGGCAAACTTCCCCCATTTTGAGGAAAAGGAAAATCTTCAGGTTTCAGCACTGACTTCATGTCAGGTTAGGTCAGTTTGGGTGTCGTCAGTGTACCCGAGAGCAGAAGGGAGGTGCTTGGATATAATTCGAAACAACCCTGTTGCATAGAACAGCGATACGATGGGATCTAACCGGCAGCCTTGCGGAACTCCAAATGGCAGGTCAAAAGAAGCGAACTTGCACTTGTACTTTACGAAGAGCGTTTTCGTAGAATGGAACTCGTGATAAGAGGACTAGTTATCAGCCAGTGGAGCATTGGCAGTGCATTATGGGTAGGCAGCTGGGAGATGGCGGCCTTCTCAACTGCTTTAACCAGAAAAGGAAAACTACTCACTGGTCTAAAGTTATTGTATAGCAGATATAGGCCAAGTTTCTTTAGAAACAGCAGCATAAGTGCAGATTTCTTGCTGCCAGGTTCTTGCCTTTCTTCAAGCGACATGTTTAAAATCATTTGAGTAATAATGGTAGCCAGCACATAACAACAGTTCTTTAGCAGCCAAGTGGGGTACTGGATCCAGTTGACAGGAGGCATTGGTGGACGTCATAATAATATTCTGTACTTTCTGTGCTTATAGCGGTAAAAAGGACTCAAACGTTTTTTTTGGTAAAAGATATTCTACAACTAGAGGGCTATCATCAAACTGTTCAATCTCTTCTTTGATAAGTTTAATCTTGTGATAGAAAAATTGAGACGTATTTTACCATAGATTAACCCTAGAAGGTTTAGCAACTTTTCCGAACACGAATGTTTGGTCAACTTGGCCCCATCCCCCATGATTTTTCAAACGGTTAAGAATTAGCCCATGCCTTTTGGTATGTAATAAGTGCATGACCTCAAACCTTATGGCCTCAAACAAATTGTCCCGTTCTCAACGCGAAATCTGAACCATGTCTTCACAAAGTTAAATGCACTCTGTGATGTGCCTAAGAGTAAGAAACTCTCCGCCTTCGACCTCCCTGACCACGGTACGATCGAAGTTTCAGAAAAAGTTCACATATAGACTGCCAAAACTGTATTAAATAAATATATTAGGTACTTAATATTAAATTACAATTTAATGTAACTCTCTTTCTTAGTAACAAACAACTTCAACAAGAAAGGTGCATTAAATGTCTTGGCATCCTAATTGATTCTCAAATTTGTTGGAAACCCCAAATTGAAAGTATTACAAAAAAGCTTAAACGCAGTGTTGGTATCTTATCAAAGATCCGCTATTTCGTTAATACTGACATTCTTAAAAATCTTTACTATTCACTAATTTATCCATTTCTGATATATGGAATAATTGCCTGGGGTAGTACGTATCACACCACAATTAATCCTCTTTATATCTTACAAAAAAAAGCAGTACGCATTATGAATTTTTCAAATTTTAGAGAGCACTCAACCCACTATTTAAACTGTTAAAGATTGTTAAACTATGTGACCTTGTTAAACTTCAAACATCAGTATTTATGTTCAACTTTAATAATGGTTTATTGCCCCCTGCCTTTGAACACTTTTTCACTCCTGTCAAAAGCATTCATTCTTACAATACTAGGTCAGCAGCAAATCAGTCATATTACATACCTAGAGCAAGAACTAATTACGGTCTCTACAATATTAGGTTTAATGGCACAGATATATGGAATTCAATTGGAGAAGACATCAAACAGTCCAGTTTGAAAACATTCAAAGAAAAATTGAAAAGGGAATATATAAATACTTATTAATTTTTATCAGTTGTCGTGATTGCTGTATGTTATGATTTATTTGCTGTTCCTTGCTTTACTATAACTAATCATAGGTTGTATATACATGCTCGTGTGTTTGTGTACGTGTGATTCAATGGTGATTCTAAATTATTATTTTTTGCAAAACCGACCAAATTATGTAAATTGTAAATTATTTCTGCAAAGCCTGGCTTCCTGATCCTTTAACCCTTTATGGTTATTACAGGAAGCCAGTACCCTTTTCATATGTTACTTTGCTTATCTTATTATTAATTTGTAATTTAATTTCCAAGGGTAAATAAAGAGAGTTGTTTTATGTATTAGGTACTTCTGGAAACGAGTTTTGGTTGAGGAGACTGCCAATATCAGTGGCGTAGCCAGCCCGTAGGCCTGCAGGCCCGGGCCTTCAAATTATTTTGATAAGGGAAAAAAGAATTGAAAAAATATTTTAATTGTATTGAATAAAAAGAAGAAAGGGGACAGATGTTTAAAAGTACCAGTTATAATTGTTATTTTGCATCGAAAGCTGCGTGGTTAATACTCGTTGTGGATGATAGAATTCGCCCTAAACTCCTGATGTCGATGTTACAAACGATTGGAAAGAAAACTGAGCTTGTCTGTCAATGAGACAGTTTCCTTTTCTTTCGATATTGGCCTAATGGCATTTCTGTCAGTAATAATGAGGAGTACTAGCACAGCATGTATATGATAACACTAAA
>JAOBYE010719079.1:0-10655 GCA_025403585.1 Parazoanthus swiftii
TATTATTATTATTATTATTATTATTATTATTATTATTATTATTATTATTATTATTATTATTATTATTATTATTTATACGAAACATCCGCCCCTCAGCTCAGGTACACCGAAAGCTGTTTTAAATTGAGATTTAGATTTTGCCGAATCTGTTTAGACCGTATAACGGCCATCGAAACAAGGATACCCATACCAAACTTTGTGAGTGTGCAAGAGCAGCATTTTATTGTTTTTCCGAACCGCGAGCATTGAGGCATTAAAGATGCCAGTTTTGGAAGAAGAAGAACTAAACCTGAGATTTTACATCGATTCAGTTGTTACAATTACAAGAAACGCATGATTAAGTCAGTGAGCGATCATAAATTTTACTTGGAGGCCTGTGACAAATCCGGAGATTCCTCGCGGGAAACTTCGGCGACTTGCATTGCTAGACCGATTACAAAACCCGGCATATAGTACGAGCAAGCTAACCCCCAGCAAAGTGTTACAAGCTATAAGTTTGTGAACGCTCTTATATGCAAATCTACCCATCAGCTGGACTTCATGGCAGGTGACGTCATTCCGGGCTATCAAAATCAAGTCTTTTTGAGCACAAAGTATATCTGTGCAAATAAGAGTTGAAATATCTGCGTAAATGTAGTAGCTATAATGCAGGTATCTATATATTTTGGTGATTGAAAGACAGTTCTTCCTATCTTATTAGAATCTTCTTTGATAGCTTGTGGCGGTTTCGCTTGACTTGGCTGTCCCTTCAATTTGAGGTGTTACGCCAATCTGAGAAGTTGCTGGCTAATTGCTAAGCAACCCGCCTGGTCTTAACAAACGAAACTTTAGAGATATTAAGTTCAGTGTTTATCCTAGGAATATATCCGAAACATCTGACGTTTGAAGTTTTCAAGAATTCACGTTTTAAGAATTAAGTGGTGACACAAGCTCTTTGTCTCGGCAGCTCTGAACTGGAGTTCGCTCGTAAAGCCATGTAGAGTTTTCATGTTCAGTATCGCGGCCGGTACACTAATGCATCTGAGCCAACAGTCTGCTTCAAAAACAGAAGGAAGACTACAATGACATATTAAGCCTTACTTCACATCAAGCATCAGTTAACAAGCACAACCACGCGTAGGTTTATTGAAGAGTAATTTAAAGCACACGTAGAAATGTTTCTAGACTTGCATGCGTTAGTTTATTACTTCAATTTGAATTCTCTTTCTTCATTGCAAACAACAACGCTTCTCATAATATCTCACTCGCTACTCGTTTAACGCGCGTAAATGCTCCGTTGCTGGTGGTTTTTAGTTGAAAAAAAATCTGCTACGGTTGTTACTGAGTATCTGACGATGGCCCGAGTCGGTTTAAAAATAAAGGTGATAATATTTTTTTCCAAAGGCATTACTTTTGAATTGTTGCATTCCTTCTTCCTTCGGTAGATACGCTTCATTTTATCGCCGTATGACCAGCGGCTTAGCTAGAGTACAAACTGTCGTACATACCTTTGACTTTTTTTGCCAAAGTATAAAAAGTTTACTGATCTGGTGAACGCACACAACAGCAAAGTCGGAAGAAACTCTTTGACGGAAATAAAGCATTCATTCATTTTACAAAAGATAAAGTGATTTAATAACACTCCACTGACACAGGCACACCGCCCGATTTAATTGCACCGAAACGTAAGAGACCGCCGCAACAATGGGTTTAGAATGACAAAAAGAGTTGCTTCTATTTTCTAACTAATTAGCTTTATCATAATGCACGCGTATAAAAATTACTTCTTTAAGCAAGTACCCGTAATACAGCAAACATTTTTCGATACGTTAACTGTAGTAAGAGTATTAAATGGTACCTCAAACTTTCCAAATATTCAATAATTTCGGAGGATGCTCGTTAGCTCATTCTCGCATGATTTATGTAAAGTGCTTGCAATGCTCCAATGCGGTTTACTCGAAGCGCTCGCTGCTCACAAGTTCAGCATTTGAATGCTGTGCATTTAGAGCTTAAATATCCTATTTACACGTTGGCCATTCACTGCGGATAAGTAAACGTTTAGAAGTTAAATAGCCTGTGTAGCTGACCTGATGAAGTGCTACCGAAAAAGTTCAGATATTTGGAAATGAACGCTATCATACGGTTTAGATAGTTTGTTGTGTGCGAACTGTGGCTCGATGCGTTATTTCTGTTCTACCGCCAACCGGAAAAAGAACCAGCTGAATCTTTTTCCAGCAATTTCACCGTACGAAAATAAGTGCCAACATTTTCACTAGAACCTTTTTATTTTAAATCATGAAAGTCTTTTAAACTAAAATGTAAGGACCACGTAAATCCTGAACATACACAAATTCTAAAGATTCTGTTTGAATATGTTATCTTTTTTAACTCTACCATTTTTGGTAAACTTCACCAGCCATTTTGTTTTAAAAAACTAGTTTTTATAACTAAACAAAAAAATTTCAAACGACTTAATACAAAGATTAAAGCACCAAATGCATCAAACACACACCCTTGCCACATTTAAGAATAACTATTACATGACATATTATAGCATAACAATACAAAGCTATAGTTCAAAATCTTTGCAATGTACGTATTTGATGCAGGGAAACCAACAACTCAACACACACCTTTGCCACATGGGACCTCATACCATTACGTCGGATGAATATTTGTCTTTCTGCTAGTCGGAGAGCCTTGTCAATGTAGGTAAGTCCTCGTTGATGGGGCATCGTCTCAATCTTCCGCATTATATTCGCCGGAGTAAGTGACTTTCCTCTTAAATCGTTGAACTTGAGGATCGCCTTGGGTTTGGAGCTGTAAGATATCAATGCCACGTGAGCTGCTTCGGGACCAACGTCAAACTCTTGGATCACAGCCTTCAAGAATTCCTTCATTCGTTTCCAGTTTTTGCGACTAATACTCCCCGATGAATCCACAAGGAAAGCCAGATCTACTTTGGCCTTACAATCTGTAACTGCAAACAGGAAAAATAGATTATTGTTTCTGCCACCCACAGCTCTTTTCTTCTGGTTTTCTTTCTATCCCATATTAAAAGCCGTTACAGTTACTATGGGCACTTCGCATAGGGCTCGTTCTTGCCCAACCTATTTTTAACATTTATTTACTCGTGTTGGTTGCATGCATTAAATTCTTCTCGTTTGATGAAAAAACAAGAGTACTTAACATGTTGTTTTATTACGAGAAATGAAACAGTAATAAACCTAAATTACCATTCGACTACATAATCAAGAGGCCTTCAAAAATTTGAAATAGAGTTTTGTGTTTCACTGTAAGTAAACTCAATAAACATTTTTTTTATTGGAAGGTTTTAACACCAAATTACCTTGGTTTCGAAAGTAGCTTTTAAACATAACCTATAAATAACTTAAACGTAAAAAGACCAGCTCGAACTGCTAGATAGTTCAATGGCTGCTACATTTTACATATACGAGATTGAGCAATAGTTCACCTTAAAATTTAAATTATCTCACATTTTTGTGTTTAAATAACAAGAATTATCAGTAAAAGGAAAAGCGAGCTGATCATCAATTCGATGTTACCTAGCCATATTTATAAGCAAAAACAAATTGTACTATCCGGAGACAATTTCTGTTCAGTTAAGACAATTGAAAGTATATCTTACTGTACGAAACATAAATGTGTCCAGCAACCGGTCTGGAATAACGTGGAAGGTCGCTTGCAACTCGTACTCTAAAGAAATCTCCAGATCTGGTCGGTACTGAGCCTATATCAGCTGCATTGTGGTTAGATCCAATTGCCATGACATAGACCAAAGCGCCTAGATCCTGTAGAGGTTTCATAACCCTGCTAAGCGGCTGTGCGCCTCTTGCCTGCCGCCCTCCAGTTATGAGTAACACAATCTTTGCACCCTTTCTCCCTGTTCGAGACAACAACGCCGCCGCATGTCCCAAGGCGCGATCAATGCGTCGTTGGCGTCCAACAAGTCGTGCACTGTCTACTTTCCTGTTGAAGTCATGATCCACAAAAGACGTTATCGACTTCGCTGTATCGCTGTACGAGACTGCTAAGGCTCGCGGACCCTTTGGGTTTACGTTAAAATGTTTAGCCAGAAGCTTAACGAACTCCTTTTCCCATCGCAGGTCGTCAGCAGAAATGCCCGAAGAAGCATCTATCAGGAAGATTATATCCGTAGAACGGTCCAATGGTCTCAAAGCTTAGAAAAAAAACAAAAGAAAAACCTCAATTACAAATAACTTCGCTGTATAAGATAAACGTTTCCAAAATATTTTCTTTACTTATTGACTACACTTAACACTGACATCAGTACTGAACAAGCATTGACCCATATTTAGTATAACTTGGCATTGCAGCTATTACTCAGGATTAGTAAACCCGATTTTAGCCGATCGTGTAACACTACACACATTTTCTTTGTATCGTCCGATGTTATTTAAGACAACTGCCTGTGATATAAAAAATATATTCCTGCAATAATATAGTTTTCCAACTGAATTAGTTTCTGCTTGCGAGGTTAAGCGTGTGAACGTTCATTTGCAACATAAATAACAACTATATTTGGTGCTATACGTGATCTTACCAGCTCTGTCCCGGATGTGAGTTGCCGAAGACTGTGCTTTCGACTGAAGGCCTTTAAACGAGGGAATTCTGAAGATGTTATCAGCACGATCGACAATCGGATCTAAATATCTGTTGTCTGGTTCCCGCCCAATGACCATGACGTAAATTTGGGCGCCAATTGCGCGCAGTGATTTTGCCGCATTCCGGATATTCTGGGCCCTTGAAACCTCTCGTCCTGCTGTGATAAGTATAACTATCCGGGCCCCCAGGCGCTTGTTACTTGTGAAGAGTCTATACGCATGCTGAAGTGCCTTATCCATTCTCCGTGGCTGGTTCAAAAGTGCTGCTGTTTCCACTTTTGTACTAAAATGGGGTTCAGTAAAGGCGGCCAGGAGTTGAGAATTACTTCCATAATTCACGGCACTTGCTCGGGGACCAGTTGGGGCAACATCGAAGTGTTTTGCTATGGACTTGACGTACTCCTTTTGGAGCTGCAACCCTTTTGTGCTCACTTCTTCAGAAGCGTCCATGAGGAATACAATATCCGCACCAGGCTCCAGTGGACTGGAAGGAGCTAGGGGAAGAACGACGTTGGTTACTTATTCCATTGGATATTAAGCTCAACAGTGAGCAAAAATATGTCCGATTTACAAACATTATTCTATTATTGCATTTGTCATAAGTAATTATAAGAGTACAGTAGCTACGACAATATAATTTGCTATACCAAACGTCCCAATGAGTTGATTACTAAATCTATATTTCAGCTAAATGAAATAGCTTTTTGTTACAACTTGCCAACTGCGGAACTTCATAACTCTGCAATGTTACTTTGATGTGATCCTGATTTCTAATCACTAATTATCTGAATATGAACGATGTGGGTATGTTTGGTTGGGTATGGTATATAGAGTATTATGATAGTATAGTACAGTTTATAGTGTAGTATCTGTATGGTGTATAGTAATGCATAGTACAGGATGGTATACAGTATAGTATGATGTGGTATATAGTAAAGTATAATATGGTATGGTATGGCGTTGTGAATTGCATTTTACACGCGGTAACCTCCCCTGTATCTTCCTCATCGTAACACTGGCATTACCCACTCTATTCGATAATCGTGTGGTGAATAATACGGTTACCACAATGGGACATTTGTTTGCATTCTTCTGAATTTGAAAAATTAGTTTTTATAATAAACTAAAAAAATATTTTAAATCCATATACAAACCTGTTGTGATTTTAGTAGCTGTTGGTTCGACTTGTGTCTCAAGATCATAGAACGAAGTAGCTGGAATAATATCCGAGGCTCTCTCAACAGCTGGACGAATTTCATAGTAATCAATATCTTCTCCTATTGGTATAATATACGTTTGCACGCCACGATTGCGCAATAACTGTGAAGCGACGTCAAGTCTGCTCGCCCCAGCTCCCTGTCTACCAGAAGTCAACAACAGAAGAACCTTTCCAGCTTGCGGCCGAGCAGATCTAAAGACATCCTCTGCAGAGGAAATGGCCCTGTCCATTCGTCGTTTTCCTCCAACGTATGCGGAGCTATCCACCGCTTCATTTAAGGCCCTGTTTCTCAGATGTGTATCAAATCGGAACGCCACTTTTGTTGTGTCGCCATAAGTTATAAGCGATGCACGTGAGCCCCCGGGTGATACGTTCAGCGGATCCAATACTCGCTTGACAAATGCTTTCTCAAGCTGGAACTGGTCTTGTGAAACATTAGCGGATGAATCGACTAGAAACACGATGTCGGCGGTAAACAACTTCACTTTAGGCGCCTCTAAAATTTCAATAGGGAAAACAACACATAAAAGCATACAGTAAGTGCAAACGTTATTGTTGAATACCGTATGCTGAATGTTGTTACATGTTTCGAATAGTACGCGCGTTTTGAGTGACTGAGAATACGAAACAGCTGCGTTCTGCCGAATCGTAACAACAGTGTAACATTATAATTTCCTTCCGGATACAAACAACGTTAATTAACTAGTTTCTGGGGATGAACGTTAAATAAAAGAAAGAAACTCCTTTCATTATTTGGGTATTGGGACCGTTTTCAAATTTTAACCATACCTTTGTAGCTTTTAAACTTTATTCTCACTACGTGTGTTAATATTATCTGTTCCTATATATTATGATTATGTAAAGGGTTAGGAAAGCAAGTAACAGTGCCTTAAAAACGTATTTTAAAATGTTTTTAAATATCTATCTATCTATTGTTATTATTATTATTATCATTATTATTACTTTTACTATTATAATTATAATTATAAGCAAAGCCGGCTCATGTTCCACAGAATACCAGTCAACAACCAGACAATCTGTTACGTATTAATTTCTAACATAATTATGCGGTACATCAGGAATATTCAAAGGTTTCAAAACCATAACAGGTAAAAGACCTTACACATAAGTTTTATATTAAAATATCTTTGAAGTATTTACAGTTAAAGAAAGTTTGAACTGATTTAGTTTGATTACAAACACAATATTAATAAAAACCAAGTTATTAGTGAAAAATGAATAGGTGATCTAATCCGAATCATAATGAAAAACGTATCTATCTCTTTCAAATCAAGTATTTTGTTCCAGCATTATGTGTTAAAGTACTTTTAGGTCATTTATTATATGGCTGGCTGATTTCGCGTGCTATGATTGGTCAATTTTAAGGTCCGTAAGTAGCATCTGCTTCATAAACATACTCCATCACACAACAGCAAGTAAAAAAAGAAGACTAGTAGAAGTATGTTATTAGGGAATGCCTGCTTAGTCTATCACAGGATATAGAAAATCTGCTTCCACTGAAAGCGTTTCAGTCATAGACGCTGAAGGTGGGATGACTAAATTTTAAATGATGCGCATCCCCAACAGAAAAACGACCCTGCTGCTTTAAGTAAACGTTAATTGATATTCTAAATAAATTTAGGTAAGCATTACTTCAATTCACCTTTTGACATATATGATACCAAGGCATTCCAACTGGAAACCTACAAAACGGTCATTTTTTTGTTCTGAGGCTGCATTGAAACTAAGTGATTCCCTTTCATTACTATATATAAACTTATATGTACCATTTATCTTTGCGTTCAGTTTAGTTGTTTTAGTAAAACAGAGTGAGAAATATATAATTGCGTCGATTAACCATATCCGTCCCGGTTTTGGGGGAGGGGAAAAGTGCCTGTTACGCCGCAAAATGTAACAATTGACGCAAAATATAACATCAACCCGAAAAAAAACAACTTTTGACGCAAATTTTAACAACTTCATTACGCGAAATGTATCAACGCAAAATGTAACAAATTCTTATTCCTAATCAGACTGGGCTTATTCGGCGCCCTGGGACTGCGGGAGGGGGGGAGGGGGTAGTCTTAACTCAAAATCTTCAAAGTTTATTGCTATGAAACTAAACTTGGCAGTTACGTAGTTTTCCGAAAACTGATTGGCTTGACATAAATAGTTTCTGCTCATGACGTTGGTCCCCATTAACTGCAAATCATGGCAAGTGTGGTCAAACTTGTTGCAACTACCAGGATGCTCTGCTCACTTTCTCTTGCAAGATAATCAGTGCCAAGTATTCTACTATCCTCGTGAGGGAACAAAGAAAAAAACTCGTACAGCATTCTCGTATTAGTAGTAATGCAAGCCTCCTAATACACCCTCCGTGCTATATTAGGTGGGTTATGACGTAACTTAACATAACTTTATTACGCAATTCTATAGCGCAAAATCCATGCATATATGATCTAATGCGCTTTGAGCGACGGGTTGCTGATAGGTGACGTCCAACTCCACTATTGCAGCAATTGCTAAATCTGAGGTCGAAATTTTACCTATTGCTGAACAGTTCCGTAAGCTCACATACAAGAAAGTAAAGAAAAACAATGAGCGTCTGGACAAAATATGGGGATTTGAACAACTCACTAAAAGGAAAATGCAATCAAGCTCGACGGAAGCATATTAGTCAACTAGCAGAAGAGTTATAAGAAAACGGAAATGCGAAACCGTTCTGGAAAATAATCAAATACGTAAAATCCAAGCAAAAAGGCACTAACAATCTTGTACCCTTGACAGTTGGCGAATCTACTCTAACCGACAACTGTCAGTAGTATTGCTTGTAGTATGAACTCATATTTTCAACAGTGTCTACATCAGAAGATTATGCTAATTTACCGGAATTGGACCACATTGTTGATGAACAACTGGAAAACATCCATTGTTCTACAAGTGAAGTTGTGAAACACCTCCAAGCAATCAAACCAAGCAAGTCCCCAGGGCCCGATTACATTCCGTCGCACGTTCTTCAAGTTTGTACACCATCAATTTACGGTCCTCTTAAATAAGTCCTTTTCGACGGGTGCTATTTCGGATGCTTGGAAGTCAGCTGATATTTCACCAATTCACAGCAAAGGAAGTAAGCACAAAAGGGAAAACTACCGTCAGATTTCCTTGACGCCCATTGTATGCAAGATTGCCTGCCTATCTCAGGGGAAGGTCTACTGTAACACAGCCTCTATCCACTCTCCACGACTGGACGAAGTCTAGAAACTACTCCATCCCAACCGAAGCAATTTTTCTCGACCTGGCAAAAGCCTTCGACAGTGTTCCCCACGAGCGACTACCTCTAAAACTAAACAGATAAGGTATTGGAGGAAACATGCTTGTCTGGTTCCGAAATTTCCTTACACACAGGAAACATCGTGTTGTTACTCGAGGAACATGTTCCGAATGGTCCCCAGTACTATTAACTAATAAGTATGCCTCAAGGCAAGAACCTCGGACCAATACTTTTTCTAATATACATAAATGATACCTCTGGCTGCGTCAAATCTAAAATTAAAATATTCGGAGACGATACAAAAATCTACAGAGAGATGAAAGACCCCATAATTGACAGAGCCGATCTGCAGTCAGACCTTCATTCTCTTAGTGGCTGGACTACGACTTGGCAGATGATTTTACCGCCGCCAAATGTGAGTCCACAAGAATAATATAACGCACTCCCGTGACAACACCTCCCCAAATTACACTCTTGGAGGAAAGACTGAAAAGTGTACAAAACGTCAAGGAACTCGGAGTAACTATATCAAGCGATTTTCCGTGGAACAAACACATTGGAATCACAGTTAACAAAGCCAACAAAGTTTTAGGAATTATCAAGAGAACTGTTGGTACGGCAAATCAGGATATTTTTTCGACAGTGTTCAAGTCACTGGTAAGACCTGTTCTGGAGTGCGCGGCCCCAGTGTGGAGCCCGTACCTCGCAAAAAACATTCACGCTATAGCACAAGTTCTAAGAAGAGCGTCCAGACTCGCCCCGGTGAAATGTCCTATGAAGATAGATGTAAACCGCTGGACTGGCCGACGCTTTCCATACCTCGCGACTACCTTAGCCTAATAGAATGCTACAACATATAGTGACTATTTCGAGTTATTCAAACTTTCTACTACCAGATCAAATCACAGTTTCAAATTGTACGTCAAACTAGCAAGAGTCAACTTTACAACCACTCCTTTTTTAATAGAATTGTAAAACTGTGGAACAATCTCCCAAAAAACAAGTGTGGAAGAGGTAAACTTGTGTGCGTTCAAGAAAAGCCTGAAACTACACTTAAATATCCAAGTTATCTACCAACCAGTACAAATGTTGATATATATTTTAGCCGTTCTTAAATTGTTTCATATTGTATTATTTATTTAACTGTGTTTATCAAAATTTGTTATTTTCCGGGAGTTGTCAAACAGGTCCAACCTGTCAACTTCCGTTCAGGGTGCACTTTCTTTTTTCCTTTTATTCATGTAATTATTTTGCATCTTGATATAAACATGTATATACGTATGAACACACGTATGTATGTGTGTATGTATGTACGTATTATTTTTTTACAAGAACAACTACAACGCCGATTTCGTTAGACGGAACACTCACCGAACTACTGAAACTACAGAAACCAACAAGAACCCCACATCTGTTACCACAGCGACTATACCCTACATCAAGGGCACTTCTGAGACTATCGAGCGGATTCTACAACCCTACAATATCCGTGTAGCTCACAAACCTACAACCACGTTACGATATTTACTGACCAACGTTA
>JAOBYE010719090.1:0-10653 GCA_025403585.1 Parazoanthus swiftii
GTAAACATCTTCTCTCCTTGCTTCTCGAAGGCACAGGGTCTTTACACGTAAGTATTAGTAGCACATGAAAAAAATCTGTTTATGTTTGCAAATAGAATATATACTTTCTGTGAACTTTCTACACTATTTATATATAAAAAAGTATTGTTTTGGTATCATATTTAGAGACTCTGCTTCCAGTTGGTTAACTTGGAAAAATAGTTGCGTCATGAACACTGTATCCACTTTAGATCATTTGGCCGAACTATAGTTTTGACCGAGTACAAGTGACGTACCATAATATGATTATTAACAGCGAATGTTTTCTTACGGTTTGGATTCTGAAAACCTAACCTTTACTGGGGTTATGGAATTTTTTAAAAGCCAATACGACCTAACAATGGCAAGCCGTCTGGCACAACAAGCTCTGAAAATGAAGTTTGGGGATTGTTGTTAAAGTAATGCAAACCGTTATTTTCCATGGGAATAATTTAGGTAAAAACTAACGTTATCGTTGAGAAAAAATAGTGTGGCGTTTGATTCTTTTAATCTTTCTTCACGGGTTAATGATATTAGAGATTTCCCTCACTGAGTTGAAATGAAAATGGATCACATTTTATGGGTTACGTTGGATTTTTTTTTGCTTTGCCCGAATCTGCCAATAATCAAGCACCCAAGCCTTTCCCGGGTGAAAATAACACGTAACTTGAGATTTTAGTGAAACGTGATGACGGCATCCCACACTTCACTTATCTCACTAATCTTCTCTGATTAAGTAGGTTATAGCAGCTGTGATACCGGTAAACACTCATCATTGAGAGTTACGTGTGGCAATACAAACTAAGACCTACACAGTAAAATCGCAAAACTCCATTTCACCGAGCACATGTAGTTTTTACAATTTTAGTTTCTTCAAGTGAGAAAAGTAATAGGATTTTCTATTTAGAACTGCATCAGTTTTTTATCTTTTAAGAGTTTCTCAGTACCCTTACTCTGAAGTATGTTGTTGGCCATTCTGACGGCCAGCCCTTTTTCATAACAAATAAGCCCATGAGGGAGGAGGGAGGGGGTCAATCGAAGAACTTCTCTTTCCCTCCCTGCAAAACATAATCTTTTTGATGAAACAAAAGCTCAAGAAACAGGAATATGTTACAGTTTGATTTCGTTAAACGTCGAATCTTTTGGTTTGTGGGAGTGTGGGTGGACGCACCTTTTTCCTTCAATTTTGCTGATTCGTTGTTTCATCTCTTTTCCTTCATATCCTTCTGACTTGTTATGTTGTTTGCTTTTGGCTTGTGCAAAAATATAATCAAATTCAGTTATGTTATCGACAGCCTTCTCCTCCTATATGAAATCAAATGGTATTTACATCCCTTAACCTCATTTATCGTTTTCGTAGTTTCCAACATGTTTGTGTTCGTCCTGATCGCTGTAACCACTGCTGTTACAATGGGAGCGACCGCTTGTCCCGAACCTGAGAGTGAGGGCTACGTTAATTGCAAGGAGCTTAACTTAACTTCCATTCCGTCAGGACTTTCTCAAAGAACAATTAGATTGTAAGTTAAAAATATTGTACTTGTAATATTTTACTCATAAAGGGATGTTAAGTTAATTAAGCTGGCATGACATGTAACAGAGTTTGCACTGTTCGTAATGTGCAAAGGATAACCATATCCAGCCCGAGATGGGAGGGGTGAAGGGATGGAAATGCCTGCACTGAAATCAACCGTCGATAATTTTTTTTTAAGATTCGAGGTTTGACTACCAGATCCATTTACCTTTCCCAAGCTTTATTTAAGAACAAGAATCTCGAAACATTGTGCGTCAAGGTTTTTGTGCAATGTTTGGTACATTTTTTTTTACTTTTTACTTTCTCCAAATATTCACAAAAAGTTTCGAAAAGTTGCATTTCTTTGTCTTAATTTAGTTTATGGGCATTATTTTTTCAAAACATAAGCGATTTCGCTTGTGATTTGTCAGTCATTGATGATGTGCAATGGCGGTCATGTGTTTTGCAGTAAGCATTTCCTGATAAATTTGTCTTTGAATACGTTGCAAACATAAGAGAAAACGATTGATTAACATTAACAACATTATTCTGTTTTATTTTATAAGCTAATAAAGGTTTGATTATTGAAATTTGCCTAAAAAAATGTGTTGCCTAACTAAAATTATTTAATCCTCGGACAACCAAGCTATTTTTACGAACATTTAAGCCCGGGGGGGGGGGGTAGGGGGTCAGTCGGACACCCCCTATGATTTCCTAAATGGTTGAACGTAGGGGCGGGGGTTGCTTTGGCACGTAAGCAGTTTTTTTGTTAGCTAACTATTTTCCTTAACGACAATCTAGTTTAAACTAACTTCCTCTTCGAGTAAGCGGCCAAAATACACCATATGTGGGTTAGAGCTCAGACAGCGAAATGTGCCTCGCTATCACACGGTATTTTGTCATAAGAACATAACCCCATAAAGAACATTTAGTAAACAGCAGTTGTTGACCAACTACAAACATGCATTAATGTCACCTTCTGTAAATAAAGTTTTCTGTTAATTGTTTATGTGTTAATGAGTTACTAATAAAAGGTATTTGTTTCTTTGTTAGGCTTTTGCATCGCAACGATATAACAGCCGTTCCTAACGGCTCGCTAACAGGATTAACGTTGTTAACGGAACTGTGAGTAACATCTTTACAAATATTTTAGAATGATAACTTTTTATTAAAGTTATTTTCGTTTGTCCATGGTTATAGGCAGCTTATAAACGAGAGAGATTATATCAAAAATACTTTTATCCAAAGGTCATTGCAATTGAAAGGGCATAAAATCAAGACGTTTTCTTTCCCAGAGGAAATATAACAAACTGGTTTCTTTTTAAGCGAAGAGGTTTATCACCAAAGTACTGAGGGAGCTTAAGGCCGTTAAAAGTCTTTTGGACTTTACTTGAAGGAGCTTAAAACCGAAAGCGCTTACTACTGACTTGTTGACTGGGATTTGTTGACAGAAAAGAGATGTATAAGCGTAGGGGCTTATAAATGAGCGAGACAATGAGTGAAGGGATTTAAATCTGAGGTGGATTATAAAAAAGGATGATTACAGCCGAGGGAGTGTAGAAGACACAGACAATAAAACTGGTCACAAAATATTGTCATAAAAGGT
This sequence comes from Parazoanthus swiftii, assembly GCA_025403585.1. Lineage (NCBI taxonomy): Eukaryota > Metazoa > Cnidaria > Anthozoa > Zoantharia > Parazoanthidae > Parazoanthus > Parazoanthus swiftii. Next base: position 3,135 of record JAOBYE010719090.1, read on the forward strand.
TACAGTGATAATTATAGTATAGAGGACACAATTGCAATCATATTTTTTTTTAAATTCATAAAGGTCTCAATTGTAATAGCGTTTTGTCACTAAAAATATTAACAAGCCAAACAACTTTTATGGGTAAACAAAGTTTCTACAAATACAATAGACTTCGGTTATCTCGATATCTTAACCATAGAAGCCCTGAACAAAAAAAAAACCCAAAAAACAAAAAAAAAAAAACCCAGTTAAACGAACACCCGAGGGGGAGAGATCAGACCCCCTCCACGTTCATCATAATTCACCCAGTTAACATGATATTTGTCATATATTTGGTTTCCTTTGTACTTTCAATGATGCGTAGTTACGTGGGGTCTTTTTGCACCTCATTGCAACCGCCATCTTGGATTTTTAAATTTTTTAGATTTTATTCAAATTTGACTTATGCTACTGAAAAGGACGAGCTCGAGAAAACAGCATTTAGCGATTGAAAACTACAAAATAGGTATAATTCATTGTAAAGTTGTGAACACTTAGCCACTCTTACGAAAAAGTTGAAATTTCGAAGTTAACACACAAATTGCGTGACTTATTTTGATTACGTCAAAAGCTGTCACGTCACCTAAATAGAGCCAAAATATGTGTTAACAAACAAAGAACTGTTTTACCAAAGATTCTTTTATTCAGCCAAGAAGCAAAAATTTAAAGCCAAAAAACAATTTGATAGGGGAAGTTAGTTTGATCACCCCCCAGTGCTTCTAGGATTAAAGATAACGACAAAGGAAAAGCAAACAAAAAATAAAGAACCAGAAAATGTTTTTTGTTGGTCATAAAACTCAGTATTTGTCAAAAATAATGGGGACAAAAGGGCTACTTCGAAAAAACCATACTAAACAGTGGGCCAATATCCTTATCTAAGAAAATTACAGTTACACAAAGATATCATTTCAGATTTGCACACATACTGACGGGACACTAACAACTACAATGTTTCTACCGAAAATCCATGAAAGTTCGAATCAAGAAACACAAAACTTTTCACAAAGTGTCTTCTATTTTCAATTTTTTCATTTTCTTCTTTAATATTTTGGTATTTGAGCCTATGAATACATGTTTTTTATTAAAATCAAGGAAATTTCCAAAAAAAATGCTAAAAGTATAATTTTCGAAAAATCCAAGATCGCGGAAATGTTGTCCACGTCAAAAGCTGTTTCCATGCCAAACTGCCAAATTTCTCTGTAACCATTTCGAAAATCTTTGGAGGGGGGGGGGAGGGGGGCAAATAACCGCCCCCCCTCAATGTTTGGTTTTTCTTAAAAGGCCTAAATTTTTAATGGTCAAAAGCGATTCGTTGTGGGGTGGCAGTCAAAAGTTTTGTGGGAAACAGTTCTTCAGTGATATATCAACAATTTTTTTTCCATTTTTTTCTTTTAGTTTAAATTTACAGCTTTTTCTCTATGAAACAGTACTTTTAACTAATCAACGTTCGTTCCAACATTTTTTTTGCTAATTTTTAGTCAGTTCAAACGACCGTTTTCGATGTTATGTAAGACTAAAATTGAGGGCCAAGATGGTCACCGCAGAATCCACAATGGCGGCTTTTGGTGTCATATGATGTCATATCTCTACAGAGGATAACTTAAATTGTTTAGATTGAAAAGATATAAATATCAGTTTTGTTGTGCACGTGTTATCTTTCATAGTTAACGAGCTAAGTGTCGCAGCACTTTCCGTCCCCTCCCCCAGTGATGGGGAAGCCTCTAAAAGCCCGTGTAAGGTTGAGTTGACGAGCAACATTTGTTGAGTGATTACCCTCGTGTGTTTATCATGTTTATGAATTGCGTATAAAAGCACAAGTATTTCCTTGTTAGGTGGTTGATGGAAAACAAGATTACAGTTATTGAAAAGGGCGCATTTAGAGGACTAACGTCGTTGGTGAATCTGTAAGTAACACGTCAACGATTGGCAGAATGATAAGTTATATCTTGACAATAACGTTGTATCAGGCGAACCGTGAAGCTTGAGTGATTTCACATATACGTTTATAAGTTGCCTTAAAACCGGACGTATTTACTGGTTAAACGCTGTTACAGAGACTGTGAGTAATGCGTCTGTGATTGTTAGCCCGATAACTTGTCGAACGAATTGTTAATTTCTTTTTTGCTTTGGCTCATGTTGTTTCATAATAATTGGTTTTTATCGCCGTTTTTGCTTCTACTCTTCGTTCAAAAAGGAATGATTTTGATTTTGAGCTCAGTTTAGGGATACCGTAAGACATCAACAGCAACAACAACAACAGATTTGTACTTTCAAACGGAAGAAATTGATTTAAATTCACTGGCTTGGCACAAAAAGTAACTGATGAATCGATAGCATGCCCCAAGGCCAGTTAATACAATCGCGACTCAAAATTTGTTTACATGTTCATTGTTAGGTAAAACAACATTACACCAAGCGTGCTAAATGCACTTCAACCTTTTCTTGTTTATTTGGATCAATTAATCTAATGATTTAAAATATCATCAGTAATTCAAATTGCGCTATTATTGGCCTTGGCTTGTCTGCTCCTAACAATGATGTTTACAAACACATTATAGTGTTTTTGCCGTTTTATCTTTTGACATGTTTCAGTGAAACTTTTGAAACTAGATTTTAAAAACGTTTTTTTGTACGCATTTAATGCAAAAACATGTTGACTTTACCCTGACCTACCTTTTCCTTATAAGTTTTGCATGCATGCTTACATTAACATATTAGCGTCAAAAATACATTGTTTAACCCTAGAAACTCTGAGGAGGGGGGGGGGGGGTGAGATCTCCTTCGTTTTTTTTGCTTTTAAACTTTTGCTTCTTTTGACACTTATGGGTGACGTCATAGTTGATGACGTCATCAGAATAAGTGTGTATGACTAAATAGTGACTAAATACTGACAATTTTTCAATGGATTCTACCTATTTTGCAGTTTTCAATCGCTAAATGCTGCTTGCCATTTGGCATGTAAGCAACTTTAACATTGCTTATTACTTTCCATTACAGCAATAAAGTTTTAATTAAGAACTGTTGCTTTTGTAACAGTCATTAGAGAACATGGCTGCCACCTTCAATTTTTTGCATAAATTATAAGTGATGACGTCATCCAGTTAACGTCAGATGATGCGTTATTAATTAAGTACTGCAAGAATTTAGGTTGGAAAAACCTAGGGGGAGGGGGGTCCGTAGAGCCCCCCCCCTTAAATGTTGAAGGGTTAAGGTGGCTCAAAACAGATTTCCATTTTACATTGCCTCTAAATCTATGAAAGGTTTACTTGTTCATAGTAACAGATAACTGCTACTTGTTAAGAGCTAATGTAACAGTAACTTTTCAGTTTATCAACGTTTATACTCCCATAGACATTTTGGTTGCCATAGTAACTTGACGGGGCCTCAAATACACCTTATTTCAAGCATTCGACTGCAATTTATAGAAATGTTAAGCGGGCGCAAAACCCTCTTGACAGAATTTTTTGAAACTTTCATTAAAATAACTGCTTGATAAGCTTGATAAGGCTCACCGACTACTTTTTACGCAAAAAACAGTCATATGACAAAAAGTAGGGTGTATTTAAGGCCCTTCCAGGTTACTATGGAAACAATTTTTCCGATGGGAGTACAAGAGTTGATCAGTTGAAAAGTATTTGCAATATAATATAACAAAAAATGGCACAGATCGGTCTTTATGAACCAGAAAGCTTTTCGTAAAGTTCAGCGGCACAGCAAAAAGAAAAACAGTTGGGAGCCACCTTAAAAAATTCTCCAAATAGCAACGAAGTGTTATTTAAAGTCTTTCATTCTGAGGATAAACAATTATCGTAAACACTGTAAAAGAAAAAATAAAGTTAAATAAAAACAGGCTGAAAAAGAAAGGGAGGGAATTAACACCCGGAGAGACTTTTATCGGTAACCTTTATTTTTGACTCAGTGTTACCAAGAATGTTTGTGACTGATTATTATTCGCCGAGTTTATCAACAGGGGTGCTTATAAGCGAGAAGGAGGGTTAGGAGGTTTGAAATCGAAACCGTTAATATTATTAAGGGGGCTTTTGAACGAGGATATTTTGTTGTTTTCCTCTTGAGTTAGTGCTAAAATACTCATTCTTACGATTTTTGTGCTGATTAAAATTTCTACAACAACTTTAACAGCAACCAAGCAACCATCAAAATTTAACATACATTAGTTATTGATTGGTTACCTAGATGTTTATGAATTGCTTGTAAAATAAAACTTGTTTCGTTTTTAGGTATCTTGACCGAAACCATTTAAGAGTCATCCCCGAGGGAGCATTTACAGATTTAACATCGTTACGCACACTGTAAGTAACCCACGTCTACCAATATTTCTGCCTGGTGAGTCGTTATTCGAAATAATTTCCTTTGTCTATGGCTTGCAACACAAGCTGCCATGTGATTACCATCACTGTCATTTTCACTATTAAAAATTTCTTTTTTCCTCCTTTCAGTTAGTTGTCATGGCAACTCTGTGCCATAAAAATAAGGGCGTTGGAAGTTATATGTTAAACTTCTTTTCCAGTTAAACGTTTGAACGACATGCATTTCAGGCAAATATCTAGTGAAGAGTTAATAACTAAGATGCTTAGAATCGGCGGGGCTTATAAACGACGGTCCTTATAACCGAGAGTGTTTATAACAGACGATGGTAATAACCGACGGTGCTTATAACCAAGGGATTTTTTTATCAGCTTTATTGAGTTCGTTGCATGTTTATATTACATAAAAATATAAGATATAAAATACGTTGGTAGAAAAAGTAAGTAAAATAAAATGAAATAAAATCAATATAGACAAAACCAGCACCGCAAAAATTAATACTGCAACAGGAGCAGGAGACAGGACAATGTCCCAGTTGATATCTTGCCCCAAAATAAACAAAATCGATCCATAAAATAGCGGACCGCCCATTCTAATCTAGACCATCCTTTGCCCCCTCCCCCATTAACAGACACATAAACATCACCCTTTATTCCACTGGTTTGGAGGACATAAGATAGAGTATTGCGAGTGTAGATATCTGAAATCCTTTTCTTAAAACTAGAAAGCGACTTATTTATTACCGGGAAAGTTTGAGTTAGATACTTATCGATACCTAATGCCAAGGGAGATTAATACCCAAGGAAGCTTATAGCTGATAATTGAGGTTGATAATTGAGGGAGCTGATAGCCAAGAATGATTTCAAAAAAGCAGGAAATTTGTGTAAACATATCAGAAGGTTGTTTCCTTTGTCATTGCTGAAATATAAATACAACTGAACCCCGATAACTCGAACCCTCGGTAACTCGAATTCCCCGATTACTCGAAGCAAAACTATCTCCCCTTGGATTTGCCTCATATATTTACTGTAATTTTAATCGCTATAATTCGAAACCCCGATAACTCGAAACCCCGCTAACTCAAAGCGATTTTTATTTCCCTTCAGGTACTTTTCTTTGTAATTTTACCCTCGATAACTCGAGGTCAAGTTTTCAATTATGTGAATAGATGTTTGAAAAAATGTTAAAGTGAAAGTTAGCGCTAAACATTCTGAAGAGCAGCTTCTTAATGGTTTTCATGCCTTGGTTTTGTTTTGTTTTGTCGTTTCTATGATCTTACATTGATAGAAAACTTACAATAAAACGTGTATAAGCACAAAAGCTGTTTAATCAAGTGTTTCTGCTCTTTTTGTTCAAACCCCCATAACTCGAAACCCCGATAACTCGAGGTAAATTCAATTTTCCTTGGCAATTTGAGTTACCGGGGTTCAGCTGTAGATAAAAAAGGTACAGCAGACGTTGAGTGCTAATTTTACGTCGATGTGTTTTTAAAAAAAATGCAATGGCTTCTTGGTTAGGTATTTGGCTCAAAACAATATAAGAGCCATCCCAGAGGGCGCATTTGAAGGATTATCTTCATTGTGGCTACTGTAAGTAACGCGTCAACGAATCTCAGCATAACAGTGTTTGTTGCATTTTTTGAAATTTTCTTTTGTCTATAGTTTTTAGCGCAAATTCTAATCTGTATTCTCATTTTCAATTTCCGCCATACAAAGATAATTAACCATTTGTCTCAGGAGAAGGGGGAGGGGTGATGGGGGAGTTGTTCCAAATCCACTTTAGGTTAGTTTTACTCTGTGCCATTTTGGCATTTTGGCCAAGATTGGTGTTCGGTTAACTTACCTAACTTTTGTCCACATTCCCAAGTATCTATTAAAAAGGCGTCAAAGTTTTTCCTACGGAAGAAGTTTGAGGTAGGGGTGAGGGCTGCAACCACCCTTCACCTGAGAGAAAAGTAGTAACAACTGAAATAGCACTATATTAATTTACTTCAACAACCCTTTTCGAAGTCCGAGTCAAGTTTTCCTGCGAACACAACATGAACCCAAGTGCAAAATTTAATCGATATCCTTGAGCCATAAAAAATGTGACTTTTCCAATGATATAATAAGGAACAATTTTATAAAGTTGTTAAAATTGCATTTTCTTTATAACCTGCTTCCATGACAACCAATTTCTGAGTGACACGAATGATAAATATTTCTTGGCTTTTTCTCGTGATTTCAGTTTTCTGATTTTTTGCGGTTAACTTACATTTTCTACCAATTGACGTTCATTCCAAAGTTTTCCACTAATTTTAAGTCAATAATACTTTTTCTTATGTTATAAGAACATCATACACTGCCGCCATAATTGGCATATTTAATAATTTTTGCATAATTCATTATCGCAGTAATTTTTTAGTGGATAGCGCTAGCACCAATTCTGAGAACGCTGGCACTTTACCTCCCCCACCTTTCGGCCAAAATCGGAGAAACTTCAAGAGGCCTAGTCTCAAGGGTTAAGCAGACAGCAGTTGTTGACTGATTTCAAACCAACAATATGTTAGTTAACTGATTTTAAAAGCACAGTTATTTCCTTGTTAGATTTCTGCATGAGAACAATATAACAGAAATTCCTAACGGCATATTTCAAGGATTGCCATCGTTAGGGTATCTGTAAGTAACAGGACTATTTATTTTAGCCTGAAAACTCGTCATTCAAATTGTTTTTCTTTCGTTTTCACTGCTACACCACATTCTGCATCTTTTGACGTTGCCTGCTCACATTGTCAATTACTCTGACTTATAACTTATGTAGAATTAACTCTTCAAATTAACGTTTGAACAGAAAGCGGGAGTTGTTTGACATAGTGTGTTCTAGTTCTTCTGTTTTGTTTTATTTTTCATTTTTCATAAACACCGTCGAATACAGCAAAAATATGTTTTCCTTACTACTGGTACAGGGGCGATGTAAACCAACTATTGTAGATTGTAAAAATAGTTAAGTAGTTCCAGCATTCATGAAAGTTTAATTATATTTAAACTCTTCTCTCTGGCAGATCAAAGGTCGGCTCTCACCGTTAAGTCGAACCCCTTTTAAGAAAGAAAAATGCATTAAGAGGCTGTCCACGAGAAAACCATGCAGACGGTGCTACAGCTTAGATCACGGATTTCGCTCATACTTTGCATAC
>JAOBYE010719112.1:0-10652 GCA_025403585.1 Parazoanthus swiftii
ACAGTTCCTAGTCAGGAAAATACTTTCAATTGGATCGAGCTGGTTGTTTTAATTTGCCAATTAATAACAGTTCCTAGTCAGGAAAATACTTTCAATTGGATCGAGCTGGTTGTTTTAATTTGCCATGACAATAAAAAAATCTCATGATTGTTACTAATTATATTTTACATTTATTGTCTCTTGAAATGCACAAATAAGGTAGTTAACATGGAATGGCCAAAGCAAGCAGCTTATGTGGCAACAAAGCCGAGTCACACAGTGCATATTTACATGATAAATTTTACAGTGATTACAAGGAGATAAATTTTAAAGAGTAGGCAAAGACAAGCAAAACAAGGAAAAAAGTTGTTAATATGTCCAGGCCGGGGTCCATGCATTTGACAAAGACACACATTTGTAAAACAAGTACCGCTACGTGCTCCTCAGTCAAAGTGATCCTGTTGGAGAGGAAGCGGGAGGAGGGGAGGGGTGGCTGTTGAAATTTTGACTTGATCGGCACACAACTGTTCCAGCCAGTAGTTCTAGGTATACTCGTCTACTAGAACTAGAAGTAATTTGTAATCACTGAAAATTTCTACATACGCTTCCGTCACCATAAATTCTCAAGATTCGGTAACGAAAACAACCACTTTGATAATGAAGCACATGCACTACTTTAACATTAACTGTATAAGTGTATTACCAGGAAACAGTTTACGAGTCCTCACCTGGCCATGAATGTCTCCACAAACTGTGACGGGACTTGAAACCGGCTGGACGTTTGATTCTTCCAGGAGCAACTCGCAAACGTAGTCACAAAGTTTCTAAAATAAAACAGAAACGATCATCAAGAGATAGCTCCTTGGAAACTAGTCCACTGTTTTGAATTTGAAAACTGTGTTTCTCACCTTTAAATCATTTTCTGGCAAATATTTGCACTCTTTTGCGATCTCTATCCAACGATCGACATCCGCCATTTTTTTTGCGTTGTTTGTCAATCGTGACGAGACTGGTGAGGTTCGACCTTTTTAAGACGAGCAGGACCTGGCGCGAGAAGAGTGCCGTTTTCCAAAATGGCGGCCGCAAGGAATGGAAAACTCAGTAAATTTTGGAAAAATTTGCAGCCCTTTAAATCTATTTCTAGGCACATATTTGCTCAAAAATCATGTTTGAGGCACATTCCTTGCTGTCATTATGCAACAAATGTTGGAAAATCTGCTGCTATGATGATGAATGAGAGCCAACGAAACAAAACTTGGGGCAACAAGAGACAACAGTCAGTAACACAAGGTTTGGTTGAATTGTGTTTCATGGTCCTCATAATCGTGTTCGAACAATATAGTAGTTTACGAATGGGTTTTGCTGTATCTTTAGAAGAAGAGCTATTTATTTCATTTTGGTAGGTCACTATGTGTGATTAGAAAACGCAGAGCAAATCTTGATTGGGGAGGGGGGGGGGAGGGCGCGAGAGCATGATCATGTTTTCCATTTTGAGAGTTAAATTGCAAATCGCTCTAAAACATTAGGTAAATTACCACAAAAGCATCGTTAATCCTCACCTAAAATGGAAAATGGCCTTTGGCTTTGATAAAAGAACAGGTTGTCAAAAGCTTTAGTTCACACTTATGAAAATTATCAAATGTTTTGCAATGACTTTGAGCATAACTGAATCATATAGCTCTGCAATGAACAAAAATGTTTCTTACAACTCAACTAGGGGAAGCTGTTGGGGAAAGAGCTGAGGGTTGTCCAATACACCTGAATCGAGTCGATTCGTTGACAAGCCGTATCCATGGTGTACACATCATGTATCGACTCAGAAATAGTAGGTTCGTCAAAATGGTAGTCGAACTGTCTATTTCTGAGTCCATCCATGAGACACTTAGAAATTTTTCAAACCCAAGTAGAGAGGCTAGAAATGTTTTATTGATTTTCACGATTTGACCCGAACTGTCACAGATCGACTACCCTTTTGATGAACCGTCTATTTCCGAGCCAATCTGTGAGACACTTAGGAATTTTTCAAACCCTAGCAGAGGGGGTAGAAACGATTCGACTTGAACGGCCATCACGGATCGACTACCATTTATTTTTGAGTCAATCCATGAGACACAATCTGTGAGAGGTCATGCCGGTTTTATTTCCGGTTCTTATCGAAATAATTATATTTTATGAATTCGTTATGTTTGTATTTTTAAATCGAGGAGTCATTGTGTCGTTTTGTTTTGTTTTGTATTGCTTCCACTCAAGGTGCTACTTTACATACATCACGGATCAACATACAGTGAGATGATCCGTCAACCATCTTAGACGAAGCGACTCAATTCAGGTGTATTGGACATGTATGAAAGAGTTTGGAGGGGGGTGAGTCCCATGTGGGAGGGCTGGGAGGGGGTTGGGCCCCCTGTCCCTGCCCTCCATCAATGGATATTTTGGTGGATAAGCTCACAAACTCAAATCATCCTCTTCCTTTCATTCAGATAAAAAGTGGCAAGACACTCGCAAGAGGAGGAGACACTGGATGGTTAAAGTATGAAATTAATCTTTCATAGTGTAAAGTAAAGTTTAGCAATTTTAGGAAAGTTGATTTCTTATAAATATGCTTACTATATACAGTAACTATAATTTTTCATCACAAGGGAAAGTTCAATTTATATTGTTGGTAAATATTTACTGGTAAGGAATGCAGTTGTGGCAAAAAATAGCAGGTAACCATATACTGTTAAAGGTCAAGAGATTAAACCTCTGCAGGCATGAACTCCCTCCCCCCTCCACTCCCTTCCAACCTCCCCCCCACTCCCTTCCTATCTCAGCATTAATTTGTAACACAGAAAAGAAATTCCGGTCACTGGTACCTATACAGCCACCAAAAAATTTAGCTCCCACAATTTCTAAATAATACATCTTCAACTGCTCTGAAGTTTTTTATTGAGCTGGGTTGGCAAAGTCTCCAATAGCAATGAGCTGATAATACATGTAAACTTAGTAGGATGTTACACAAAACTATCATCAGTTACTTTGTACTTCTCTTCACTGATAATATCACACCCATTTCATGACATACAAGATATCTTTAATGCCCTCTGTACATTTACTTCCTTCTTCCTTTTGTGGAAAAGTCATACTTACATAAAAGCTTCTTACCTAGACTCCTCTGCAGGCAACTCAATGAGGCAAAAGGCAAATATAGGCAAATGTACAGCTTTTGCAGGCAAATGATAGGTGATGATACTTTATTGTGAAACCGCAAGATTGAGGGGCCACAGGCCCCAAGCAAGTCACCGAGCGAAACCTCTATGTCCATCATCAACTACATGTATCATATACCTGCATTAGCCCCATATTTGCCAAAGTTTTGCCTTGCTGAGTTGCCAGTGGAGGAGGCTACTTCTTACCAAGAACAGTGAACCAAATGAATGAAACCACCTGCCATCTGAGGCAGCCAGAACCACTATTCCTGCTTCCTTCAGGAGCAGTGTTCGTGTTCTCATAAATTAACTAAAACCTGCACTGTTGACACTGAACACATTTGCGTCATGGAAGGTGTGTGTCCATAAACTGGTAGATATAATTATAGAAAGTTTGTAAAAAAAAAGAAAGGGCACTCTCTCAATTCACTAAGTAATTAAGTGTTACATGTATTATATGCTACATGTAATTTTTTTGTAAACACCAATGTATATCTTCTGATTCTGAGGTGCTATGAAATTAACTGTCTCTCTGTCTGTCTCTCAATATCGAGTACCAACTGGGGGTTAGTTTCTAGATTGTAGCTCATGTTTATGTATTAGTGTAAAAGACTCAGATACGTGATATTAAACTCATTTGAAGAATCCATCCAGATCTGTGAAGATGAGAGTGGAGACAACAGACTGGCCCTCTGTGTTTGCCGGTCCGCGTTCCTACAATCCATTTATAATTCCTGTTGCCTTGCGAATGGGAAGACTTAAACACAATCGTGTCAAGCTCCTCCCCCAGCGACCTATTGGGAACCTGGAACTTATGAAGGTAAAATGCCAAATTCAGGGTCATTCTTTAAAAGTTTCAGTTATAACATAACATAACATAACTTTATTATTTCTATAGCGCAAAATCCATGCATATATGATCTAATGTGCTTTACATTAGTAGTTACCATAGTATTACAATGTCAATAATGTACTTTACTACTTAATAATTTATAAAAATTATTCATATATATATACCTATGAAAATCGATGTCATTGAAATCGCTTAAAAACTTAAATGAAAAAGATAAAACCCCCCAATACACATTTCGCCCCTGTCTATCTTATATAAAAATCTATGTTAAAAACACTTAATGAACACAAATTATATGCTAATTTAAAAAAATGAGTTATCATAAAAATAGTACAGAACAATATTTTTTATTAAGATTATTTTTTTAAGTTTGAAAGTGTCTCATTTTCTTGTAAAGGATATAGGTTTTAATTTTTTTTTGTGTCAAAATTGATGCCTTGCTGATGAGTCTCTATTTTCTTATAATAAATTACATAATTATACCATACATGTAGGAGGGCTGACACTTATGCTTATTTAATTTATACTGTATTATCCATACTATTACATGTACACAGTCATGTACTCACAATAAAAGTTATTCCAGGCCTTTACCAGGGCTTGACTATGCGTAATACAGTTACTTACAGCACAAAACTTTACATCAGCTTTTTACCAAATGAATTAACCTTGAATTGCAAAATATTTTAAAAGCCTTGTGACAGTTTTGGAATTTTTTGTGGGAAATTATCATTCATGATCCTTAATAATGTATTTGGCAGGTACCTAACTTTTTTCACTTGGCTCCACCCACCATTGAGAGGCAGTGTAAAGCACTGAGATGTAAGTACCACTTACTCAGGCATTCTGTAAGCAGTTTTTGTAAGAAAAATTTATACAGGAGCTTCCAAATTAGTATTCACAGTTTAAGAGTTGTAATGTTCACAGCCAATTCTTGTGGTGACTAGGTGACAGTCAATAACTTATTAAGCATTAGCCTACTCCAGACCTACACTGTTACAACAGACCTGTGTGTAGGTTATTTCAAGTCCACTGATAGAACACAGAGAGACTAGACCATCTGATCGACTTCTTTTCACTGTGGCAAAAAAAGGTTGCCAAAAGTTCAACCCTTGACCAGGTCGGGGTTTGAACCCAGGGCCTTCCGGTTAGCAGTCAAAAATCTTTAGTTACCAACTGTGCCAAACTCGGATACACTTGTAAGTCATATTCTTGAAATAGGCAGGATGATATGTACATGTACTGTAATCATGTGAACTACATGTACAGTTATAAGCCTTAAACTTAACATTTGGGGCACTGAGTGTCAGAAACAGATTATTGCTAAGGAAGTTATTAGTTCTGTGCATATTAAGTACCTAATACATGTTCGTCAAGAGGCTATTACTATTAAATGATTTTAATTAATAAAAATTAATATTTCACTAGAAATATAAAAGATTGGTAGGGTTGATCACTGCGTATATTGTTATGATCAAATTGCCAACATAAAACCCAATGAAAATAACTTTTGCTGTTAAAATATTATTCCCGATTTTGTTCCCAGATTGTATTGATTGCCAAAATGTATATGATTACATAAAATTTTATGTCAAAGTCCACGTCACCAGGTGATCTATGTTTATGTATCTGTCTATCTACGTGTGTCTGTCTGACTACCAGTCTAGATACACATGTGCACGCCATCTCCACACAGTTTACAGTATGTTCTCTGTTTTTACTTTTGATTTTGGAACAGTTTTTACTGTACTTTGATTATTTCTTTTAGTTGATATTTCATTCTTTGAAACTTATCTGAAGAAGACTGCTTTATTTACTATCATTGGAATCATACTTTCATCAACAGTTTTAAACATTAATTAAGGTTTTGCTTAATATCTCTTCAATTTCTTTTGTTTGTTCAATGTTAAATGGTGACATACATAGCACTTTGCAAGGACTGGCCTGCAGAGAGAGACAACAGTGACAGACCACTTCAGATAACAACAAGAAACTACCTGTTCTCAGGACCTTCTCTCTATCACCCAGGATCAAGAAAGGTCAAGCTGAAGGTTAGTGTGGGTATTAGTACTCATTGTTCAGAAATAGTATTACTTTTTGTTTGCTTTACATTACTCAATCATACTCAGTTAATTAAAAGTGTCCTCTGCTAAAAATGGCTTTTGCTCTCAAACAAACTTTTGAAATGCTTTTAATTAGTTAAAATTCATTTGGAAGTTCAAAATCACTGAATCAGATCCTGTTCACAGAGTAAACACCAATTTACAAGATATAAAAGGTAATTATTACTATATAATTACATATTAATATATATTTTATATAAAAAAGGTAATGATATTTAACATTTTTATAAAAATTAATAATACATTGTAACTAAAGGCATTATTACCAAGAACAAAGCATTAACTGAGAAGTGTCTTTTAAGGTTCAACTCAAAGACTTGATACTTGATAATCATGCCAGAAAGAAACTTGTTGAACTCGTGGGGCCAAGATATGATGCAGAGAGTGATTCATTGACAATAGTTACTGACAGGTAATTGCCAGCTATGAGCCTTTGTCCTGAATATACTTATTTTACTTTTAATAATGAGTAAATTCCAGTACTAGTTAATACATGGTGTGCACATCAGGTACTGTACTTACATGTGTACATAATGTACCTTAAGTTTATGTGCATTTCGTATTTGTTCCTCAGCTGTTGCTTAATCAAAGTGTTAAAATGAATGAATGGATTTTCTTTAGAAGATGCAATGTCACTCTCAGACTGACAGTGGTATGTTCACACAGAGAACTGTCTCATGCTTTTTGGATTTGATTTACAGATGTCCCACAAGAAAACAGAACAAGGATTATGCTCTTTATCTCCTGACTGTGCTGTATCATGAGGCGTGGGTAGGTAGCCATGGCAACTAGCAGTGGCATAGATCTTTATTTATTTTATTTACTGTTAAAAGCTCAGAGAATTTGTTACTAACAGTAGTATCATAATATTTGCTCAACCTATCATTTCAGTTTCAACCCAGAGTAGTTTTTTCAGTCTAGATTTGGGGAGTTTTGAATTACATGACTTGTATGTGTTCCTTTGCACCTCGCTGTCATTTTCATATAGGAGAGTTCTCCTCCCCTCCTCCCCCAGGGCTACTAGTACACTGTGCCTGTAGTTCCAGGTTCACTGAGCTGTTCTATTGATTCCTTTAGAAAACTGAGCCTTGGGAGTTGGAAGAAAATATGCAGGAAAATGAGGAAGAAGAAGACGAACCAAAGAACAGGAGAAAGAAGAAAAAATGTTTACGACTGATTGGAGATGAGCTCTATAGAATAAACCAGTATGGCAAGGCTTTTAAGCTGGACATTAAAATCAAGACATGAAGTACAGCAGCTGCTCCCTACTATTAATTATGGTACACATTCATCATTGCGAACATGAACAGTTACTGTCAGTAATAACGTACATGTACAAGTGACCAGTCGAAATAGGGACAGGACAAATTTCTTTTGATCCAATCGTTCCATCTGTCGAGCTTGTGTCTTTAATAAGCTTGAGTCGTGTGTAAACCATTCTGACCTGTCCCCTTTATCTCTTGTAAATTTTATTGTGGAAATTTTGAAAGGTTAATTTGTCCGGTGCAAAGTGGTTGCATAAAATCATGGAATGATGTGTGTTTATTCTGCACTATACATTATGAAACTATTATGTGTATCAATAAAAGAATTTCATTATTTTACTCTTACATCCAGGCTCAGTTGTGATTGGACCATTTTCTGTACAAATGCCTGCATATAAAACATGGTCAGTACCATAATGTGGGGGTGATTGCATAAGTCAATGTACTTACCAAATTTTATAAATCAATTAGTGAAACAAACATTTTCAGATTGAAACTGCACAGAGAAATATGCAGATGATCTGAAATAAAAGGCAAATACCTAAAATTAATGTGACTGTGCAATTCTATAATTGGTTTCAGCTCCATTAAACCCAAGACTCATTGCAGCCCATTTTAAGAGACGCCACCCACTATGTGAGCACAGTTACTGAACAAACTTTAGTTCAGGAAAGGAAAATACAATTGAAGTAAACAGCAAATGGCGTCCAAGGCCAGTCTGAGAGTACAATATGTAGTGATTTAAACACACGCCAAAAATAGAAAACAAGTTAAAAAAAAAAGTTAAAACAAAAGTCAAAAATATGCTGTGCAACAAATAGGACGTACATATATTTCCAAAAAAACCCCACAATTTAAAAGGATATTCTTAATAAGGACTTGCAGTCAATCTGACACTCAACACCAGCACCAGGCCCGTAGGCAGGGGGTACACAGGATGCATATACAGACCCTAAAAGTTCCACATTTGGAGATTTAATAAGGCGATGAAGAAGCCCGAACAGGTTTATCATAACAGTTGGTTCTACCATACCTGTACATGTACAATTCAAGCAACAATAACATTATAAGTTTCATTTATGAAAACATCACAAATTATTGGCACAGTGTATGATATGCACTGCTTTCCAGAAACAAACTCTCAATTTCCACCATGGTAATGCAATAGCAGTAGGCAGCTTCTTGTACAAAGCTCAATCATGTTTTTTGAACATTTTGTGGGAAATATTGCACTACAGACTGACTTAGAACATAATAAATAACCTTATCATAGGAAGTAAACACTTCATGAAATTAAGATACTCAAAGTCAACATGACTTTTAAACTCAAAAATGACTTTCGAATAAACTTCACAAATATAAAGGAAAATAACGCAATTAAGAGAGAGTTGGTGGTGGCAACTGGAACAAATTTATTTTAACACTGCATGGATGCAAAAAAAATTAGCTGTGCACTCGGGATCAAAACATTTTAAACGGGGGGGGGGTTACTTGAGAGAATCTGGCCATTTCTAGCATTTTCATGAATGCAGTCAATGATAACAGGGTCGTAGCAAGAGGGAGGGGTGTGCCACCTCTGTTTTTTACCCAGCTCAGCAAATTGCCCCATGTCTTAGGAAAACTGGAAATATTTTACTAGTATATGACATTCTGATTTTGTTTCAAATGGCATTTAAAAGCCATGAAATACGTTTTTAGACAACTAATTAATGTTTAAAATTTCCTGGATGAGCATGCCCCCAGAACCCCCTAGAAGGCTCACCCTTTTGGCTCTCAGTGGTACCCAACCCCCCAATATTCCTAGGTTTGCTTTGGCCAGGAATACATACAAAGCAGAGCTCTTGGTTGTTACTGTGATGACTCGCAAAGCAGCTCTGTCCTTTGTTATTCTGGTGACACACAGTGCACCTCTGTCATCTGTTTTTGTGATGATGTACAAAGCAGCTCTGTCATGTGTTATTATGTCGACTCACAAGAAGCCCTGTCGTCTGTTATTATTTAGCTGGCACTGACAAAGTAGCCTGCAAGCTGGCTGTCCATAAAACGGTAATAACTGCAGTAATAATTGTATAAAATTGTTAAAAAATTCTTGCCATAAATGATAAAATATCATTCATGCTTTAGAGTAAGTTATCCAATTTCATTGCACTTAAATTACATGTTCTATAACCAATGAAAAGAGTACGCCAATATATTAACTTGCATAGAAAATTTACTAGTTGAGACAGATATAACTTGCAAATACTTGTAATAAATTATAAAATATTAATGGAAAAGTATAAAAGCAATAGAAAATATTTGCATCACACTCTAAGTGTATTTTTATCAAGCACTTGCAAGACTGACCTCCTGCAAAGCTGACTATTTGTACTTGCCTCTCTTTGTTTTTAGTAGTAAGTAACAATTTTGACCAATGGTGAAAGTTCTTCAAAAAAATAATTATATAATATACAATTTCAAATAGTATAACTTACTATAGGATGCCTACATATACACAGTAATATTTAAGAACAGTGATCAAAGTGCCGGAATAAATAATAATTGTATATATTAGTTACATGAATAGGGTTCATATGCTTAGTAGATTTTTAACAGAATAAATAATCAAATAAACAATAATCTTACAGGGCCGTAGCAAGGGGTAGGGCCGGGGGGGCCCGTGCCCCCCCAGTTTTTCCCAGCAAATGTGTCAAATGTATCAAGCTCCTAAAATTGCTCCAAGTTTGACAAAAACTGTCATATTTTACTAGTTTTAGACACTCTGATTTTGTTTCAAATGGCGCTTAAAACCCAGGAAACATGTTTTTAGTCAAACTAATTTTCAAAATTTCCTGGGGGAGCATGCCTAAAAGGCTCACACCTTCAGCTCTTGGCGGTGCCCCCCCAGTTTTCCAAGGCTTGCTACGGCCCTGTCTTATAATTATTCAAGACTTAACAGTATAGTAACTGTTAATATGTTATACCTGCCAACTTTTTCTGTGATAAAGGCGTGAGATTTTTATCCTGGGACTGCCGAGATTTTTCTAAAGTGACACGAACATTTCCGAAGATTCCTGAAGACGTCTCAAAACTTCCAAAGACAAAGTTATCAAGAAAATGCTTTGCCTTAAGCCACATGGGGCGAACACATTTCCCAGTACCTGAATCTTAGGACGTGTATAAGCGCAACCTCGCTCCCAGTGCGACCTCATTCCCAGTGCTTTTCACTTCAAAAATCAGAGATTGCGAGGAAAATATCATCATT
>JAOBYE010719134.1:9881-25217 GCA_025403585.1 Parazoanthus swiftii
TGCTCTTACTGCAGTACTGACCAATCAGACGGTCGCTTGAAGAGCTGCCATCTCGAATATCGACGTGGTCGGTTTTATACGTGATAACCAGAGGAAACTTCGATTCTCCACGTGCACTGCATGCTGGGTTGATAGTTCCATGCTGTTGAGTAGTCAGGGCTGTAGATTATCCCGGATGAGCCACGCACAGTAATATCATTGTTATTAGCCAACGAATTCTCACGTGAGCACCTAGAAATGTGACCTGCATAGAACACGTCATGTTAGGACTGAGTCTAGTGTCGATATTTTTAGCACAAGTGTCGAAATGTGTTGATAATAAAGCTAAAATGACGAAATGTGTGTTGATGCTGGCGACTGGCTACCGCTGGCTTTAAATATTTTCTCTAAAACCCAGAGCTAATTAGAGAGTCCAATTAATAATAATAATAATAATAATAATAATAATAATAATAATAATAATAATAACAATAATAATAATGTTACCACGAACAACAACAACAACAACAACAACAATAATAATAATAATAATAATGGCAATTTGTGTTGTGCTTAGGTACGCATCATTTATTACGGGGATGGGGGATCTGTTAATTTGCAGGTTTGGAGTCATGAAAAAAAAACTTTGAACCTCCCCCGCCGGCTCGACTGTCTTGCTCAGATATCATAGTTAGTCAGGTTTGGCAAAACTGCTTGATGGAGTTGAACGAACCAAAGTCCAGTAAGTACTGTAACTCAAAAATCAATGTTTATACATTCCAAATAGTCAAGTAATCTTTTCAAGTTCAACTAGTATAGTAAAAGTAATAGTTTTCAACAGACCTTGGCCGTTTTCCTTGGCTGCTGAACTGCTTTCAAGCTTTTAGTTAGAAAAGTTCTGAGTCTGAAAGGTTTCTTAATCTGTTTTTTCTCTCTTTTCAATTTTCATTAATAAAACAAGCGGAAAGGTTTAGATGCTGTTCCCACACATGTGCAGTTTGAGTGCAGTTTTGACTATATTTACAAAAGTTTGACAAACTTGTACTGGTCCAAAATCGCTAAGAGTAATGTGACCCCCCCTTTCGAAGTTCAGAAAAAAATTGTAACATACCACCCCCATGAAATTAAATATATAAACAAGTCACATGTGTTTGCTGGAGATCGAGTTGTTTATTTGCCATATGCGTTCACTCCTAACATAAGGCAGGCCCGTAGGCAGGAGTTTTGTTGGGGGGTGCAAATTTCGTAAACTTGGACTCTTAAATGACAAATTTATGGTACAAACACACTTAATGCCGGTTTTTTTTAGTCGTTTCGATTTACGGTAGCACCAACTGTTACGATAAACCTATTCGGGATTCTTCATCGTCTTACTAAACCGCCACAAGCGGACTTTTTTTGGGTCCGTGGGGGGGGGGGGATGTGTACGCACCCTGCGCACCCCCCTCCTGCCTACTGGCCTGAGGTAACGTAAGCATTTAAGACGTGACCTAAGGGAAGACGGCTGCTGAAACTCTACCTTCCGATTTACCTTTTCCTTGTCTGTATAACTCATTTGCTCCTTTTTTGTTTCGCATCAAGGTGTGTGAATGTGAAAAACTAGAATTTCTTTTATCTGTAGCTGCAGAAAGAGTGCAAAAATTTATGTTCTGCTGCTCACGTTCTCTATAAACTCCAAAATTGAGGTTTTCACCTTCTGTATTCTAAAGACGATATTGGATTCTCACGTGGTTATCCATGATGGCGGTTTTCTCGTTGCAGTTCGCGTCCTTTTTGCTTAAGCAATTGTAAGAAATGCAGTTTTTCCGAGGAAGAATGCCCCCGTATGACCTCTGCCCCACATTTGCCGTCCAACCTCACCCCTTACAATCTTTCTATCTAGATAGTACAATCGTTTCCTGTAGAATACTACAACGATCATAACAAGTCGATAAAAAAGATACCTAACCTGAAAACAACTTTCTTCGGTATCACAGTCAGGATTGCGGCCACAACTCACCTTTGCCCACCAACTCTGCCCCGAGGCTTCCAAAGACTAAAGTAACCAAAGACGTTATTTAAACATCAGAATGTTTAGTAAACCCCAGCTTGAACAACAATCTTTACTCAAAGTATCAAGCAAAAAGAGAAGCACGCTTTTAGATAACAGCTGCTATTGAATATTGAAAACTGACAAAACAATGACAAGACTGGCATGGCTAGGACAAAATAAACTTCTTGTTAAATACAAACTCTGGCTACTGAATTTCTATGCAACGGTTGAAATTAAGAACACTTTTTTCTCTGTTGGGTTGGTACAGATTTTAGCTATTTCGCGCATCACTCATGGAACATGCATGCGTCAGTTAAGTTTGGCTGTCGGAAAGTAAAAAAATATTAAATTAAGCTTTGCAATTTATCCTTCATAAATGTAATATGAAATTGCATGCAAAGTACTAGTCGGTTTTTACTGACACCATTTTGTGTAAGTCCGGCACTTTTATGGGCGCTATAACTGATAATTGCGACTTTTAATTGATAACTAATATTTAGGCGAAAATTTAGCTAATAACTGTTATTCAACTCCCTCATACAGACCCCCTTAACAGTACACTAAGGATGGACCTAACTACAGGTCTTAAGACGAGGCTGATACTTGTAGATATCAAACTTGATTTGGCTTGATTTCCATTTGAAGAAAGACAGAAGGTCGAGCCAGTAGATGGTTTTTGGCGGTAGTAAATTCAGTGGGAGAAGTCGCTATTATAAGTAATTTTTGCATAAACTCCCGTGCAGCTTTTTTGTACTTGCTCTTTAAGGATCTTTTAGTGTTTTTATAACACCGTCCTAGTTATGTATGGATTGACAAGAACCTTCTTTGACTTGATTCTCAAGCGATTGAAAATTTGAACATTTCGTGTTTTGCCGGCCGCCTTGAAGCACGTTAAATTGCTGATTGTCTTGGCCGTCGTAGCCAGTCAGATTAAAGGGGTACTGACGAGACACTTGATTGGCGTTACGTAAGTAATTTTGCTTCGTCTTAAATTTTTCTGTCTACGGACTTGGTTTTGGGAAAATATCTGAAATGGTTTTCGTTTCGTTTTTTGCAGAAACGAAGTGATTATATTTTTCCAATACTCGCATTTCTTGCCCTCGTCTTGTTAATTGGTCTGGCTACGGTGCAGACTGATGTCAATAAGTGCATGAATAACTGTTTTTCATCATTCGATTAAACAACAAACAAACATGAATTGGAAACTCGCGAAGGTTTTTATGTGCATCCCGGACACTGCATCAGTTTTGAGTGGACAACGAAGCAGTGTTTTTCGAACAAACATTGCATGCAATAACTCAATCCTAACAGAGCCCGAATAAGGCAAGGTCCGTGCGAGCAGAATGTATTCACTCTACGGATAAGAAATCTTTACTTACCAAGTATGACCACCAAGAGCAACGTTTCTACCATGACTGTGTTTCTATATCGTACGAACATGAGGTCCAATACACTGATACAAGCACCTTGTTTGACTGTTTATCATTGACAAAAGGTCAACTTGACTTATTTATTCGTATTGTTGCTACGGTAATTAGTTCGCAGTCAAGTTATACGTACACTTGCAGCATTATTATTCTTCTCACCGACTACAAAAAACATGATTAACCTCCCTGAATTCTTAACAACGTTTTTTGTTATTGTAGACAAACCCTTGGGACAAATCTGTAATGTGATTTGAAATTATAATTACAACGAATCGTTCATTTATTGCGCTGATTTTGCAAAAAAAAAAACATCTCAGCTTGAATTTAATCATCATTTTACTTAATCAAAACTTTTAATTATTTTTGTTTTTACTTTTTAAATTTTCCGAATCAAAATTACAGTATGTTTTGCTGACGTGTGTTTTGTTGTTCTATAAAAGCACAGATTGGCATAATTCCACATCTTCGATATTGCATTCCTCATCAAGAAACCAACAATGGACTGATTAAAATAAAATTGCGATACTTATAAGTACATTTCTCATTGTAAAAAATGAATTGATCGGTACTTAAAGATATGCGAGAAGAAGATTTTGGACTAGCGAAAAGCATTCTGGTACCAGATCAGAACCAACAGCGTTGAATTATTATGGCCGCGCGGCCCGTGCCTCTGAGAGATCTGGGAACAAGAATAGTTTTAAATCGAAGCGCAGCACGTTATACCCCGAGGGGTAGTCCTCATAATTTGCTATACCGTTGTGTGCCGCCCTAAACTAA
This sequence comes from Parazoanthus swiftii, assembly GCA_025403585.1. NCBI lineage: Eukaryota > Metazoa > Cnidaria > Anthozoa > Zoantharia > Parazoanthidae > Parazoanthus > Parazoanthus swiftii. The sequence goes on from JAOBYE010719134.1 coordinate 14,097, forward strand.
AAGGGCATAGCTTTTGGTCCGATTTGTTCTGGAATAAGGAATTTATTTGGCCTTAAATGTCCGAAAAAGGGAATGGTTTTTGCGGAGGCTCACGGACCAAGACTTGCATTTGTCTGAAATAGAATAACAATTTCTTCAGTTTGGTCCAAAATAGGAAAAAAACTGCTTTCCAACGCAGAAATAACAGTGTTTTAAAACCTAGTCTACCACAGTTTAATACCTCTTTGACTATGGCGCAATCTCTCACATGATCTCACTGCGTTTACCTGACAATGAAAACGCTGTAAATGTATCTTGCTGGTGGTGTGAAGTCCGTGTAAGTTGTCTGCAGTGCTGAAGAGGTTTTTTGCTCTCTGGGGCCGCAGTGCATGAAGTATCCGCTGTCCGTATTAAAGAGTGTCCGTGTTACAGAAGCATTTTTGTTAAATAAATAGATAAGTGAGCATTCTTCGGGAGCCAACTGACGAAGCGTCCGTAATAGTTTCCGTATTATTGAGGTGTCCGTACCGATAAGTTCGACCGACCTGATGTGTTTCAGTAAATATTAATCATTCTCATCATGTGAAGTTTGTTAAGTTCATGAACGTTGAGGTATCGAGAATCTGGGTTTCTTCTGCTCAAAAGTAAGTAAACAAAGTTTGAGAAATTCCTTAATTATAAAATAGGGTTTCAAGTTGAACTTGAGCATAAAACTAACTTAAACGAATGGAACGAATAAGGAATATGTCGTGTCTCGACGAACCGATTCATTTCTTCGTTAGTAGCAACAGCTGATTTCAGTGGTGTTACAACAACACAACTGTGTCGTCACGGGATGCATGGCGAGTGAATCAGTAACTTGTAAGACCATTGATCAGTTTTTTTGCTTTTTTTTAACCGGTTGTGTTTGATAGCCGATATTTTTTTATATAGATGTTGAGTAACGTTTAGAACCAGACCTGTTAACTCTATCCGGGCCCGGGAGGAAAAGGGGGAGGGGGTCATTACCCGCGCTGATTTAATAACATATTCGAGGTATAACCACCAAATTGGCTGGATTTTCCCAAAATGTATTGTAAATCAAGATTTTGTAACAGTTTCGCGTCAAAGGTGTCACTCAGTTGCCGTTGCAACGCAGTTATTTAGAGAGCTTAAGCAGCTAATACGGTTACGGCTACGAAGAAGGCGTAAAGCAAAAAGCTTAATTAACGAAGACAATTCACTGCACATGAACATGCACCAAAATGACCAGCTGGCCACCGTCGAGTCGGAAATTACATCGTGAAAACCGTTAATTTGGGGTTTCTGGAGAACGTAAACGTCGACACACAAATTGTGCCGTTTTTAGTTCTGTTTTACAATCAGGGTCTGCAGGTCGGCCGAGTCACACTCTTCCATACAAAAAACCACAAGAAGGAATGGGTGGCAAACGAAGGAAAAAGAAAAACAGAAAGCTGGTTTTCAGTGGACGTCGTCTGAGCCGTAGCCGTACCAGCTGCTTAAAGTCCCTATTGACGGACCGACCAAAAGCCTGGGCTTAATGGGGTTAAAATGGTATTACGTCATCAAGTTACTTGAAATGTCAGTTTGGCAAATATTACAACATCGTCACCTGCATCAGAACATGTAAGATACATTTGCGCTGCAGTTATCAGAGTTTCTCGCAGTCTCAAAGTCTGCCTCTCGTTAACTTATGGTGGCTGCACATTTCCAGTAGCCGCACTTAGACAATGTAAATTTGAATTGTACAGAAGACAACAATTTATTTCTCAAAATAAATGTAAAAAATATATATATATAAAAAAATTAAAACAGCAACTGATCATCAGTGGGATTCCTAAATGTGTGCAATTCTACAATTGATTTCGGCTGCATTAAATCCCAGACCAACTGCATAACAATTTAAAAAGAGCCACTTAACGCTCAAACCAGTCAACAACAGAGGTGCAGACACAGTTTCGGTATTCATATCCCATTTAGAAACACACCTTTATAATTTTAGGATAGAGGAATTTTGTAAATAGTTAGAGCATTTTTTATGTATATCCTTACAAACAAGCTATTAATTTATTTACCTTTTACGCCTGTGAATGTTATTGTAAACGCATTGAGCCTTGCATAATTATAATAATTATAGTTATTATAATAATAATAATAATAATAATAATAATTATTATTATTATTATAACTATTATTATTATTATTATTATCATTATTATTATTATTATTATTATTATTATTATTATTGTTGTTGTTGTTGTTGTTATTACGTAAGCAAAGCGTCCGATAGCATAAAAGAATATCTTAGTTCTAAACACGTTTTCTGCAATACACCATTTTCAAATATCCAAATGGTCAATTCAAGTAGGAGAAATCCGGACGGCTGCATTTCGAGATTACTTCCGCTTCAGTATACCTTTTATAAGATGTAAAAGAGTTGATTTTCCTACGCTCGCCGTTTTCCGCGTTAAATTTATAACATGCAGTTGTGTACTTTGAATATTGGTCAGGTAAATGTTAATCAATGACTGTCAGCAGCTGCTTAGAAAGTCGTCACCTAAAAATAAAAAGGAAAGAAAAAAAGAACGCCGCCGTCTTTTTAAAAATTCTGATGAGAAACTTGGAATAAATTTTTATTTGGCCCAAAACGAAAACTTAAGAGCACTTGACGTTGAAATCATAAAAAAACTGAAAACATTCAGTGTGAGTCCCCAGAGCAGACGTTCTTATTAAAAAAACAAGAGTGTATGCCTCAAGCAGTTTCTCTGTTGGTACCTGCCGCAGTTTTACTAACGGCGAGATGTCTGCTGCAGTTATAGCTAGCTGGCACGGCTGTTCAATTCTCACAGTGTAGTGCCTCTATTCATATTTAAAATAACGTTTAAATTCTTTTCACAGTGTTTGACTTCAAGCACCCTGGCAACCAGGCCTGGGGAGCATGCAGTTACTAAGAATGCAGTTAATAGACTTTTGAATCGACGAAGCCATGACGCAAAGGTACGTACAAACAAGAAAGGGTATTTTAGTTGCTTTTCTGTGTATGTTTGTTTGCTTTTCTTCTCAAATCTTAGTTGTTAGGAGCGTCTGTATCGATTCGAATCAACAAATTGAACCAAGACTTCGTGATATGTCCGGTGATCAAAATATAAAAAAAGTTATTATCGAATACTACATTCAGTATGTTCTGTTTTCAAAAGCTTCCTTCAGTTTTCTTCTTCAACCAGATATAAAGTGAGCAATGTTTTTTGTACACAGTTTTTCTAGAAATATTTGATTCAGTTAAATACTTTTCGGTCATGAACTACTGGCTGCCCCTTAAAGGATTTTTGCAGCGACTGTTCCAGGAAATGTTCCAAGAATGTTCTGGTGCTCCGTTTGACAGTTGACATATCACCTGCAGAAGTTGCTTGCTTTCTATGGCTTTTGATGACACAAAAAGATCTTTATTTAACCCTTTCGCTACCACTGCGTTTATCCGGCAACATCTCAGTATATCCTTGTTGTCAATACGAAACAAATGGATATATTGTGAGAGCCGTGAAGAAACTGCTTGTCCATGATGGAGAACCACAGTGAGAAGTTTGGCAATTTCGGTTAACCCAATATTCCCTATATTTAAAGGAGATGACGAGACGTTCACCAAACATGTATACATGCTGTTTCTACATTTAGCGAACACGGACAACTGAACTGGGTAAGTGCATGGTACATAATCTTTGCCTGCTCAACATTTTTGTTCTACTGAGCCTGCGTGTGCGCCGGTTAATGTTTCTATAACATACACGCTCTTTTATAAGAACATCTAATAAGAACAACGAGGCTCAGATTGGTTAAGTACAGGCTGTGGTTCGGGCTCTGTACCTAAATTTCGAGTCCTTGGATAATCACAGGAAATCCTCTCAGGAAAATAACTCAGCGATTCCATGATTAATCCACGGGGATGAATTGATCAAAAAATGGACACCCGCCTAGCAGTTCGTTTTCCAATACATGTATTGCAATTCCTTAGGCTAAGCTTTTATTCTATTTAAACCGTATATAGAAATAAGAACAATTTGAGGCTCAGATCGCCAAAAAATTAAGAACAGTGAGCCTCGGCCAAATTTACTGCTTCTTATAAGAAAAGCTACACACTCATTTTGTGAAAAACATCTAACATTTTGGCTAAAGCTGAACGTTCTTAAAAACAACTTGAATCTCACTCTCAAGTATTCTCAAAAGTGTCCCTTAATTTTGTTTTTTGGAAAATTTTGTGTCAAGGCTGTTTCCAACATCTGACTCAGATCACAAAATAACCATGCAAACGTGTTAATCACCTGTTTCCCCAAATCGAATGTAATAGTGCATTGCTCTCACAATATATGGTAACGATTCTCAGTTCCATTTTCAAAATTCATAGAAATAAACGTTCTTTAATTTCGTATTTTCAGCCAAAGTTGTGTTCTTATACATGTTCTCAAATTTTGGCATTCTCGAGTCTTGACGTTCCTACAAAAAAGGTCGTTTGTAAAAATAAAAAGAGCGTAAGGCGCTAAGTCCTTGTTCACGTTTTGCAAATTAAAACAGATTCAAGCTCAGTATTAAACGAGCCAACATCTCATTAATGACTTTAAATTCTTTACAATACTTAAGTTTTCCATTACCAGAACCACTAAATACAGTTCTCTCTAAATTGAATAGACCTTATGACGGTTTATATAAATTGTAATATTAGGCTTGAACCGGAAACAATCGTAATTGCCAGAAAGGTTTAAACGCAAGCAAAGATATGCTAAAATAAACATAAAAAACAAATCGTACATTTGTATATGGCATGCGATACGTGTATTTTTCCTTCTGGTAGGCAAGACTTTTAATCCGCCATCATGCAAATATCTGGATCGACAAATGTCGATTCTTGCGTTGTTATACCGTCGCTCCCTGCCGAAACTTCGAGTTGATCATTTTAAAGCACTCTCTCCAGCAATGCCTAAAATATCAAAATTCCGAGAAACCGTGATAGAGTCTACGCAGAGGACAAAAAAAGACAATGCAAGTTAAGTTATTAAGTTTGTCGCCAGAATGTGCAAGTGAACCTACTGTTCTATAATTTGCGACGCCAAAAGGATTTCGTGAACACTTTGCTACATTTCAGTTTAAAGACTACATGAGTTTTATCACCATTTATTATGTTTACAAATAAAAACAATCTGTGGGTTCGCAGAAAAGTACAGTTTTCGGGGAAGAAGTGACAAATTGGAATATGAATATTTAATATTTATTGCCGTTGAGGAATATAGGAAAATTGGTGATATGCCGAGTATTAACAGTTTTCTACTAGAATGGAATTAAGACCAAAGGAATATGAATATTGGAACAATAAAAGTGTCATTAACAGAATTTTGCGCAGAGAGGTCAACCATACACTATTTTATTCTCAGATAGAAATACTAGACTTCCAGTACACAGCGAGAACATTTTTCATAATTCTAGTTATCAATAATTAATTAGTGAGGAGATAAATCATGATTCTGACGATTAATTTTAAACATTTTGTGCTGAATCATCGAAACAAGACACTCAGTTTTAGCTGGAATAAAAACCAATTTCGCACTGAAAGCATCGATTAACGTAGGGTGTTAAAATGTTGTTCCACAAAGGAGGAAAATATCTTTGGTCTTTGCTGAGAAAAATCGCAGCGGGGATTGGCAAAAGAATATGGACAGTACGCGGTTTTCAGTCTCGATAGGAACCAGATAATTTTTAGTAGAGGCTCATGCATGCAATCGTTCACATTCCGGTTTTGGCATGCAAATTTTAATCTCAATTGTTTTGACATTTCATTTGGACTTATAAATTAAGCTAAAATTACAACAACGTTGATAAAACAAACTTGCTGACAAACAATATCCAAAAAATAATTATGATTGACGACTAGGGGTAAGTTGTTCTTATTTTTATACATTGTTCAGTCGAAAGATTATATTGAATTTTTTTTACGGATTTAAACCAGAGATCCCGGGTCTGAAATTCTTTTTAGCTTAATCTTAAATTCGAGCAAGTCAGTACTCAGTGTTTTTACAATGTTCTTATAAAGTTTGTTCTTGTAAAAAGAAAACTGTGTACTCCATGTAGCTAAGCTCTCTCTCTGTCTCTATCTCTCAACTAGTCAATTAGTCATGAGGGTTTAGGCAATGCATATACACTCTCTTTTTATTAAAAACAAATTTAAAAAGAATATTGAGGCTAAGAAGAATAAGAACAAATTAAGAACAAATTGAGGCTGAATAAAAAATTTATGCAAGTGTACAATGTTGAACTGCAGTAGTCCTAATACTCAGCTCTCCCATAACGCATCCATGGCGTTTAGAACTGATAGTTTGTTTTGCAAAAGGCACTTCTCATTTCTTGCGGTGAAACAGTGAACAAAAGCACCTTGACAAATTTTAGGCGAGCTTAACCTCCTACAGAAAACAGAGCCGTTAAGAACAAAATAAGAACATTTTGAGGCTGAAATTGCCGAAAAAAATAATATTGACCCTCAGCAAAATTGTACTGGTTCTGAATTAAAAAACATAGTACACGTGAAAGGGGAAACGGCAGGATTGAAACAAAAAAGAAAATTATGTGCAGTAACAGTTAATAAGACTGCATAAAATTTCTACTTTTGCCAATATAAAGGACCGAAACATGAAATTTCAGATACAAAATTGACTGTTAGGCAGTCTAGACCAACAGAAAATCCGATTTCACGTATACGTTAATTTTGTGCCAAACCTCTTTATTGATTAACAAGTACACGTAATCCTGCATTGAATATCTACATGAGTACATGTAGCTGTTTTGCGGCTGAACGTGATCAAAACTGGGTAAGACATTGCAATCCTTCCGTTCCTTAGTCACTTCCAAAAAAGATAACGACATATTGTTGTTGGATATTTTCACTGATTAATTGATAACAATTAAAAGTAGGAAAAAATTCTGCCGTCTTGATTTTGAAACTGAAGGCGGTGCAAATTAAATTGCAGCTGCACTGCTCGTATTCATTAAATTGCCTCAATTTCAACTGGCTAATCAAAATTTTGCCTAGTTGAGCCTAAAGTAAATAATATACAATCACAATACAATTCTACTTTTTCAGAAGCATTTTAATTTACAGCTTGTTTAATAAATACAAGAAACACAAGAGAGAAAAGATAGTACTGATTGGCTCTGATCAACAAGGCCAAGGGTTGATATGATGTGTTTTTCGCCGTAAGGTTTAGTGTAAAGCTGACGTTTCGAGCGTTAGTCCTTCGTCAGAGCAGACTGCAGAAGTGATTGTGCTTGGCTAAACGTAATAACTAAAGGCAAGACAAGGTAGTTAAGCTTTTTCTCATCTTTATTTGTTACATGCAGGAGATTTTTAATTATCTACATGTATAATGAAGAAAGAAATGCCGACTTGGGTACATTGCAAGCTACATGTTATGTATATTGTATAAACGGCACCAAATTTTTTTAAGACCCAATTTCAAAAGAATTGGAAGATAACATAAAGTTATAGTAGAGCTAATAATCTCTGTTCTGGTTACTGTGAACAATCAAGTTTGCATGAGTGTCCTTGAAACCGTCTTAAAGATTTCCTGTATATCGACAAATGATCTACGGCAATGGCAAACATTGAAAGAATGTAAATACTGACATTGATCGTGCTTCGTATATACAAACAAATGCTGATAAACATTAAGTATAGTGGCAGACCAAACACACCAGAAACAGCACAGATCATCAAAAAGATAAATTCAAGTTTGGAACAGGTGTTCATTTCCACACCATCGCATTCCAAAATCAATTTAACTGCAGGCTCATAAAAATGTATTATTGACAGTAGTCATCCTGGCTTTGTATATGTTAATCAATAAATGAAACAAGAATTCCATCTTATATACTATATGAAAAAAAAATAGTGTATCTCATAACCTGTTGGTCGATCCCAAATTTTCGAGTCACCCCAACGATAAGAGGTAGCGCTATGACACTTTCGGGCTTTTCCTAAACTTTTCTACGGACAATGTAAGTGACTACGCTACTCTCCTCGTTACTAGAGCAATTGAGTTTCTGATCGACACTTTTGTTCGTGACATTTTTAACAACAATTAACTGAAGGTATTCCTATCCACGCTATATGTGGTATTAATCAATTGCATGTAAGGTACAGTTTTGAAATCAATTAAGGCAATTTTTTTCGTCATCAAAAATTCCAAGATGGCGGGTAGAGAAAGTTGCTGTTGTCTGGTAACCGCGCGCGAACGGTCAGAGGAAAATAAAATCTATTTTAAAAGCATAACTTTTAAAGCGAGGGGTTTTATATTTTGAAGCTTATGTGTCTTAAAACTAAAAACTTGTGTTGTTTCCGTCAATATTTCTGAAGTCGCCCGGCGGACAATGACCAGGCATTGATGCTTTTTGTATACAATTTATTTGGCTAAGTATTTTAATATTTACGCAGAAAGCCTATCATTTCCTCGCGTCTCTATGAGTTTGCTTCTTGATTTCTAACCCTCACAAGCCGCGGTTGAAGCTAACTTCGTTCCCGCATCAATTTCCGTCCGTTCGAACATTTGCAGAAATTCATACATTACGAACCTCGATTTGCTGTTGTTCAAATATGTCGCGCGTGATGATCCGAAGCTTCCGAAACGACGTCGTGGTTGGTGCCTTGCAAATCTACACGAACTGAACGTGTCAACAAGAACACTCATAAACCTTTACTTTTTGTTCGTGTGCTTCAAAGAAATTCAGAGAAAATGGTAAAAAGAAATAGGAAGCAATACAGATAGACCTAACTTCAAATTATGTTAAAACACACATACTAGTAAGCATGTATACTATAGTAGACATAGAAGGTAACCGCGGTGTTCCTTGCAAGTTGTCTGCTAATTAAATCGGTGCCTGGTCTTTCGAGAAACGTTATTTGTTTCCGAGAAAGCGTTCTTGTCAAAATTCGGGTATAACTGTGACGTCACACAATAAAAGACTCCGATACACACAAGAAACACTCAATTCGAGGCGCCATTTTGGAATCCGTCTCCAAATGCCCAAAACAATTTTGATTGGTCAACTTGCACCTCGTACCGAGGCTCTCACACTGCGCAGATGCTTTAGCGAAGCAAAGGTATAATATTTTGTAGTTACTAAAAACAAAAGACGTCGATCGCAGATATGAGTCAGAAACCAACGATGGGAAAGCACTTGTAGCTGACGGGCAAAGACTCGAAGTATTAGGTACGTGCACGCGTCCGATTTTGGACAAGCAGTGTTTCAGACCTCGTTTACACCATACCAGATAGGAATTCGTTGCTTTGAAGTGTAAACAAGAAAGTTTTTTTGGCGGCCTTAAAACCTATCTGTGGCATATCACTGACAAGAGCGTTGCGTTTCAAGTTTGAAACGGCATGAAAAGTGTACGAAGAAATCGTCCCAAGCGTAAAGTAGAAGACCTACTCATCAAGCCGCAATAGTTTTCCTAATGGCACGAAAGCTGTCGGGTACAGTGTAAACGAAGCCTCAAATTTCATTTTTCAGTTGTCATAGAATTATTTGAGGTAGTTAAAAAACCAAAGCGGTAAAAGATACATAGTGCAACATCACAAAATACAAAAATGTTTTAAACAATTCTTGTCTCTCGCTGAAAAACACACAAAGCTGCTTTTAAGTTGAAAACCTATGTAACAACACAAGATTGTTTTTGAGATTTGCGAGACGAATTCTTCGAAACAGAAAAAAATATACCAAGTTAAGAACATATAATCAAAACAAAGAAGCAAGCGATGCAATTTGTATAGTTTGTGGAATCTTAAAGACCCTTTTTAAGATGTTACGGGGGAATACTGGATCATGATCTCAGCAGTATACTTGTACTTAGTTGCCTCCAGGCTTGGAAACATTTGTAGGATTGTTCGCTTTCTTATCTCCTCTCTCAATGCGGGTTCCCGTCATGTCAAGTTTCATATGTTTAAATACTTCTAATTTGAGTCCAATTTGTCTTTATGATCCTACTTTAAATGGACTTTAAATTATTGTGAGTTGTTTTCGTCCGTGTCACTCGAAGCATGAGTAATTACTTTCCTTCGGTGCATGTGAGTCGAGTTATCATTTCATCTTGGGGGAGCATGTTGATATTTTTCTACCGGACATTTTTTCTCTTGCGAAGAATCCGCCGCCAAGTCTCCTAAAGATCAGTGGGAGTGTTTTTCTCCACGGTATCTCTCGTTTGTGCATGCTATTAAAACTTAATAACAACACAAAATGAAAAACAAAATTTCTTTCTTTTATTCGGATGACCTCTTAGAAACGCTACAAACGATATGGTTTTGCTTGAAATGGATTTTCAGTAGTTTTATCGTTTAGGAAGTTTAAAAATACAAATACTACATATGGTAAACAAGAGCAGAGCTAAACTTTGCTATTCTAACTGTGTTTGTACAGAATAGAAGACATATGGTCAGCTCATAAGCAGACCTACTTTACATTCCCTTTGTATTTTAAAAACAAAAAAAATAATTGAAAGACCTCTTGTGAGAGAACCTTCTAGTCTGTTGGAACAACCTGCCATCTCCATTTCGTATGATCAATTTTTCGCCTTTGTATATTTATCGACATCCAACAAAACTTTGATTTTAAGAAACTACAGTTACACACCTTTGATAGGCCGAAAACGAGAGGTATGCAGGGCAAGTTTGATATGAAAACAAGTACTTTCAAATTATGAAAACAAAAATGAAATAATAAGAAATGAAATTCTTGCACCAGTTGATTTTCTTAAAATAGCTGGGGGGAAAACAGTCAACTTTTATTTCCATAAAAATCCCGTGAAGTGTAAAGAGTAGTGTTAGGTCAATGGAAGTTCAGTTAGGTACGAAGTTAACTTTCTGTCTCTGTTTTGCCTACGTCACAGGCCATAAACATGAACGACAGCAACAACCTGTCCACTACCCCTTCAATCCCTGGTACTAAACCCCCACATCACCATCAGTTCGACGCTATAGAGGCCGGCGACGCGACTTGGATTCTGACCAGCGCTTTTATCATATTCACAATGCAATCCGGATTTGGCCTCCTCGAGTCAGGAATGGCTTCCAAGAAAAACGAAACCAACATTATGGTGAAAAACGCCGTCGA
>JAOBYE010719135.1:0-10651 GCA_025403585.1 Parazoanthus swiftii
CCGTTGCCATGGAAACGGGTTGTCCTCTAATGATAAAATTTTATCATAAAAATAATCTATGATAAATTTTAGTAAAATTCAGAAAATTTGAGCACTATCGGATGAACAGAAGTAAAGTTATTAAAAGTTGAAATCGGCGCGGGCACTTTCTGCTCCCCCCCCCCATGTCAAATAGGGTTAGGGTGTTCCATGTTGAGCAAACAAAAAAGGTAAACCTAGTTTGAACATGCGCAAAAGACATCCAGTTGGCAGCCAATGCCTTACACTGCTGGTGCTGCATGTAACCTGCTTTTTCGCTTCTCAAACCAAGTTTGATTTTTCTGTCTATACCAGTCTCACAAAGAAAAAACTCGCATGCAACTCTCGTTCCGGTCTCATGTAGTATATATCTGTACCGGTCTGAGTTAAAACTGATCCGAGTGCGAAACGCTCTCATGAAATTACTCTCTAAAACTTTCAAGTGCGATTCTTAGTGTTCAACTGGTAGCCATTGCAGTTTATAAAGCAGAGTCGTGACAAGATTACACTTGTGCGACAGCATGATATGCTTCACAAGAGCATTAAGCGCATATTGTTGGCGCTGCATTTAGCGAGACGGCTTTTCACACAGTAAAGGTGTTTAAACAGGGGGAATACACAGGAGTACCCTCTTTGAATTCGATACGGTATAGTAGAAGGAATGCGCCTTTAATGCTCGGGTAGGTTTAAAATTATCACATTTCTAAGTGTGACTGTCAGAAGTGTTGTTTCTTTTTTCTGGTTTGAAGACAGCTTAAACTATAGTTGCATATGAAAATTTTTCGGACAAAAATATTTGAATAGGGTGACAAATTGATGACGAAATTTCTTAAATTTGGCGTGGGCTTAAAACAAACAGTGGGAAAAAAACCTCGAAACATCAAATATTGTTTTCGTGACTGAAATTGTCTTCAGTTGCGACTTGTATTTTTGAAGAAAATGTCAACGCTATAAAGCGAAACTTCAAAATTAATCATTCTTGGTTATCATGAAAATGTCCAAAATTGCAAACAGAACCACCGTGATTATCTAATTGGGTAGAAAAACGCTTGAAAATTTAAAAATAGGCTCCAACAGAGAAAAGGCTGTCGGTCATTTCTGCACGGAAATGACGTTCATGGCTGTTCTGTCTTTGGACCGGCCTCTGACTTGATTGCCCGGTATTATTAGCGGAGACTTCCCAGTGGCGCACAATGACACTGTGCTATCCAAAAAACGATACCCAGTAAACAATTCCTTTCTTGTTTCTAATATAATAAAGGATTGTTTCCTTAGGCTCAACACCTGTACTTTGGGAACCAATGATAATTGAGACTAAGAAAAAAATCAAAAATTACGTATGCTCCATAATTTCAATTTTAAATGGTTTACAGCTGTATTCCGGCTTTAATAGTCAATGCCAAATTAAAACTTACGGAGCCAATATAACTGATAAACAAACTAGCTTGAATTCAAGGGTTTATGCCGCTTACTTACGCCACTGTACTTGGGTAAGTGATTCAATTTTAAGAATTCACTAGGTAAAGAAATTACTTATAAGGAACCAGCTTTAAATCTATCAATTTAAGGTAAACCGTTTGAACAAAGTTAAGTGAGCACGAAAGGTGGGTTATAATTGGATTTTACAGTAGATAATATTCGATAGTATCAAGTTAGAATCTGGCTAAACAGATGCAAGAAAATGTCAAACACAATTTTGTAGTTATGTTCAGTCCATATGATTTTGAAACGGCCTGTTCAAGAAAGCTGACACGCTCGTTGAAAATTCGCCCTGTAAACTGACACTTCGACAAAAACACAAGATGTAAATGCTTTCTTTTTGGCCACCTGGAAAGGTTGATGAGATGTTGCTTAGTGTTTATCTTCAGTTTGCGTCGTTTCTATGGCGGTGAAGGCGAAAAAGAACGCTTTGAATTGTCCCGTCAGTTTTTCTTCTCTCGCCTGTGTGTTTCTTTAAGCAAGAAAAACTTGCTTTTTTTCTTACGAATTCTCGTTTCATCTCCTACCTGAGCAGAAATAAGAAGCAAATCGTCAAATCGGCAAATGGTCCTTCGTTTTGTAGAATTAACTGTTCGAGAGTAATCGGTTTTGGTCAAACTTGTTCGTAGTTTTAGAGTGTTGGCCAAATTCAGCCTAAAATTGTTCTCAGATCATTGCCATGTATTCCACACTTAGTAGCTCAAACATATCGGTGTAACTTTATGACCAAACTGAGCCCTGGTTGTTATTGAATCGTTGCTAAAATATGAAATAATCGAAGCTTCAGCTGCCCATCTCGCATCGGAAAAAAATTAAGTTTGAGTTACTTTGCTAATATAGACCTACTAAGAGGGTCTGGATGGGGTGAACTGATAGCTGATATTCGCCCAAAATTTTAACTGATAGCTGATATTTAAACATATTTTTTTTGCTGATAGCTGATAATTGTAAATCTTTAACAAAAGGCATTTGCAACCATGTTTTAAATTCGAAAAAAATCAAACAATATTGAAAAACAGTGTGATGTCAACTGAGTATAGCTGTCGGAAAGTAAAAAAAGCTATTTTAAGCTTTGCAATTTATCATTGAATAATGTAATATGTGATATTATGGAATCGTACGCAAAGTACTTGTCGATTTTGACACCATTTTACGTGCCTGGCAGTATTAGGGGCACTAGATTACACGAATTCGTTTAAGTTAACTGATAATTGCGAATTTTAATTGATAACTGATACTTAGGCGAAAACTTAGTTGATAACTAATATTCAGGTACCCCCATCCAGACCCTCTACTAAATCTAAATCGGCTGAAACCGGAAAGATCTGGAACTTGAACTCACTGAGTATTTCGAAACTTTCTCAAATAACCCACGAAGAGGTATATTCGACCAAATATTCGCTGTTGCTCCAGAACTAACCATCTGTTCCTTGTAAATTTGGCAATAGGAAACCCGACAATTGTTTTTATAGCTGCACTTTAAGCATATTAAGAAAATTGAATATACACGTTTTTATTAAAAACTTTTTCAGTTTAACACAATGAGGTCGAAAAATGCAGAAACGTCAGGAAATGCAAAATACACACGACTCATACTGCGCTTAAGATAGAAACGTTTACTTGTAGAAATTTTGAAAATGAAATCAAGAGAACCGCTACTAAATATCGTGAGAGGACAGTGCAATTTCACATTTAAGTTTGGTGAACGTGCGATATCAACGTAGTTGGGTATATAATATATACATATTGATATCTAGCGCGTTAACAGGAAAGGGGTCTTCTGTAGTACGTCCGGAAAACTAGAACTTACTTTCTGTTTAACTTCATTCAGAGCTTACTCTTGCAATTCGTGTCTCGTAATATTGCTTATTTTGACCTCTAATGAAACATTTGTGATTCGGCTTTTCATTAGTTTGTTTAGTGTTTTGCCTTTCTGTGCGATATCTGTTACAAAGAGGTGATTTCTGCTGCGTTTTGTTTCATTTTCTACCACCATTTAACGAAACCCTTTCACCCTCATCAAAATAGTTTGCGGCATCACTAATAAACCTTGATCACACAATATTTAAAGCTGAGATCCTGAAACAGTTCAATTGAACGCTTAGCCTCAACCCCCCAAAAAAACATTTTTACAAAAAAAAACGTAAAAAATTTAGCCGGGTTTTTGGATTGAAATCGTGTTCTAATGTCCGCAGGGTATTTAAGAGATATTTTGAAATCTTATCGACTCCAGCAACATTCGAACAAATTTGGTTCGCAATATTTTCTATAATCTATAATCATTATTAGTTGTCAAAAGTTTAATCTTATAATCTAAGCGCAGCTTTGCTAACAACATTACAAGAAGCAAAAATAGAAAATTATTAACGTCAAAAACATACAAATGTTTTCAGGTGGGACACAAGTTTTTTTCACACAGGAAAAGTGCGTACAAAGAATGAATGTTTTCTAAGCATCAACAGAATTGTTTTGATCGTATTCACAGTCAAATATGCTACTTTGTGTTTCCTTTTCCCTTCTTTAATCTTCGTAACTATAAGCCCCCTTAAAATTGGGGGATTTTGTTCCTACTTTTATGTGGTACGCGAAAAATAATTACTTTATAGAAAACAGTAAACACAAGAAGGCTGGACAGGCTCTGTTGTTCTGATTCTTGTAGAACATCGCAACACCAGAGATTTCCTCTGGATTTTATGAAATTGACCATGGCGGAGTCTTTTGCCGAGTGAGGTACAGGCTATATCTTGCTATTCAGTGTTGCAGAGCCACTTAAAGCCCAGGCAAGCAACAAAGCTAAAAAATTACGTGTAACTAACAATACCAGTGTTCTCCGAATTCATGCAACGATCTAAGAACCGACTTTCGCTGATAGAAAAAACTGTTTGCGGTGGATACAACGACAAACTCTCACAAATACTTTCAAACTTGTCAACACTTAAACTGGCTGGGAATTTTGTGCTTGGTGATTATCTTGTTTGTTTGCTTGGAATCTCGCACACATGTTATTAATATTTCTATGACAACCTGCAAAAAAGGGCCTCGGAGAAAGTTATTTAGTTTCACAAGAAGAACCCTTTTGTTTTTGATAGCTTTCATGCTACTCGGTTTTAACTCTTTTGCAAATGAAATCCTGAAGGAAATAAAAGCAATTCGTTTTTCAGCACCATGGAGATGGAAACATATAAACAAAGAGATTATTGAGGTGAAGCGGGAAATGTGGAACCCTTTCTCTCCCATTTTCTTGAGGAGGTTTTGAGCTTTTACTAAACTCCCATAAATATTGTTTGCACGATAACGCGGCAACACACAGAGCCACCAATTTTGTTAACCTTTCATTTTGTTTGCCTTTTATTTTCATTTCCTAAAGATATCATCAATGTTATATTGTAGGTAAAATTCAACGAGCTGTTCGGCATTTTTTTTAACTTGTCTAAAGTCTTTGATGTTGTTACCCAGATTCTTCATAACAAACTTATTCACTGCGGCATTATAAGAGGTATTGCTATTGATTGGTTTTTCGTCATATTTTATCAAGGGAAAGCTATTTTTTTTATCGGTAACTCAACTTCTGATCTGATGTTTGTATTTTCCGTTTTATTGTTTGTTATATTTTTCCATTTTATGTAATGCCGTCCAGAACATGATCCGTTTGTATTTCTTTTAATCAACAGTATGTTACATCTAGGTGGACTAATTTCTTAGATGTTTTATGTGCCCTGACCTTCATTCTGATTTTTTCTTGCAATATTTTCAACTATATATATCAACCTATGCAAATGTTAATGGTGCAAACAAAAACTTTTGTATTGTTTCAGGTTGGCCAACATATAACCAAAAAATGCCAGCTAGGGGTTCCAGTGCAATCACCCCAGTATTCCTTCAAAACGATTCGCCCAGTGCCAACATGTGCGGAAAGTACAAGTTACTGTCCAACATGGGCAGGCGATTCCAAGTCCTGAAGATCGTGGCGGTCTCCATGGTGTCGATGATTGCTCTGCTTGTTCTTGTGTCCCTTGACCTCAAGAAGGTCACGGAAAATAAGGCAAGGATTCAGCTCATGAAGGACGCCATAGACATGTCCACCGAGATGGCGGGTCTTATTCACAGATTGCAGATAGAACGCGGTAGGGTCGTGCTGTACTTAAGTTCAGGAAGAACGGACAACCAACGAAACAGGTATTCAGTATTCATCCGTATATCTTGATTCCCATCATGTCTCCATCCATATCTATCCATCCGTCTATCCATTAATGTGTTCGTCTATCTATCAACTTGTTAGTTTATTCGACGAAAAAGGTAATCGGCTGGGTCAAACGTTCTCTTTAATCTATTTGTCTGTCTGTCTGTCTGTCTGTCTGTCAGTCCATCCATCCGTCCATCCTTTTATATGTCCTTGCAACCATCCACCAACCATTCGCAATCCATTAATTTGGCTATCGATTCGAGTGTCCATTTATCCATCATTCCACTTAAGATTGACGCTTTTCCATAAATTCTAAAAATGCAGCTTAATGCGGTTTTTTTCCATTGACCAATCTGACCTAACACCGTTAACATTTTTGGCATTTTAACAGCCTTCAATCAGTAGAAGTTGTTATTTGACATCATCAAAAAAAAACCCGGCCGCTACGAGTTTAAGATGATGGTTTGTGACGTCTTATGAAGTCAAAACTAATTTAATTAATTAATTAATTAATTATCACAACTTTGCCGACTAAACCAGCAAGATTTCTAGTTTGCTTGTCATTAGTTCTTATATTGATAAGAAAGTTAAAAGGAGGTCCAGTCGCTCCCTTGGTGTATTTGAGAGCAAAAAAAGTCTGGTAAAAGTAGCTTGACTTTAAATTTAAGGGCACTTTTTAAAACATTTGAGGCATGTAATTAAACAGAGGGTCCAAGTGACACTCATTCTGGTATCAATATCAACACCGGCTAAGTCTTGCAGTTTCAGGTAGCTTAACAAAATTCACTCTCATTTTCTTTGTTGTTGGATTAGATTATCCGAAGATCAAAGTACAACCGACGCTACAATAAGGAAAATCACAAAATGGCCGACTAACAACAAGATTCTGCGCAGTCGATCCGATTTCAAACAAAACTTGATAAAACACCGTCGAACACTCAGCCTGCAAAGCACTATACGCGATCAAATTAAATTCTACTCATCTCTCGTTGCTGCAATGATGAACCAGCTGTTTGAAGGTAAGGCTGATTCCTTTCCAGGCGTTGTTACCTGGCTATAAAGATACGCTAAGGTTGGTGTTAGTTAAACAGCCCGTCCACGCACTTTCTTTCGAGGAGAATGGATAGCTAGGTAGAATTTGCTTGCTCAGTCATTTCACGTCCAGTTTGATTACATTTCTAAAACTTGCTTAAGTTACAGATGTCATGCAATCTTTTCCCTTTAACAGAGCAAATGTTTTTAACTATCAATATTTTTATGCTGGGAAATTTGAGTAAAACAGCAGACCTTTTGCATAAGGAGTATACATAGTTGGTCAGATGTATGCAAGAACTTTCAACAGGCACCACTGCCATGCACGTCGTCATCACTTATAATTACTTCAAAAATGATTGCGCATTTAAAGTTTGAATCGGAAAACTGATAAGTTGAGCAAATTTACTTTAGATTGTGAAATAGCCACGGTTTCCCAAAGATATACACGCTTTTGGATTTGATTCGCAAATAATGCTAACAGTTCAAAATCAAAGTTACACAATTGCATCTTTGAGGCCAACCAATAACATAGTGTTTCCTCTCAGATGCTAAAGCTGTCAGTCGGGCAGACATCGCCAACATGTTTACAGCTTTCCGAAAGTTCCTAATTAGCAAGGAGAAAACCGGACTGGAGCGCGCACTTGGAGGCGTATTCTTCTTTTTTGGTTACTTCAATGACACTAAAGATCTCATCTGGTTTGCGGAGCAGAACATCATAGGCAGAGATTACCTTAATTCCAGCTTTGCCTTAATGCCTGACTTAGAGAGCTTTTATCTCCAAGCTCTACAATCCAAGAACAGCTCACTACTTCCATTACTGCAACAGAAAAGGAAGATCATTATCAACAATGTCAGGCAGAATGGTTCAGAGGCAGCCGCAAACAGCTGGTTTGAGCTGATGACAAAATATATCGATGTGTTGCTGACTGTACAGAACTTAGCCAGTCAACAAATTTCAAACAAGTTATTAACTATTGTGGAAACTGGTAAACGAGACATCATCCTTCAATCAATCCTACTTGTGGTAGTTATAACAGGTATTCCAGTAATGTGTTTCGCTCTTGCTCGCCTCACTTCTGCCATTCAGAGCTATGCACGTGTACTGTCACAGAAAACGAAGCAATTAGACGAAGAAAAAGATCGCGCCGACGCATTACTTTATCAGATGTTTCCCAAATCTGTGGCGGAGCAGTTAAAACGAGGGGAGATTGTCAGGGCCGAACATTTTGAGAGTGTGACGATCTACTTCAGTGATATTGTGAGTTTTACAAGTATTTGCTCAAGTGTCACTCCAATGGAAGTCACGCTGATGTTGAACACCGTCTATGGCGTCTTTGACCAGCTCACTGAAAAGTACGACGTCTACAAAGTGGAAACGATTGGAGATGCTTACATGGTGGTCAGCGGCGTACCCCGGCCGAATGGAGACAAACACGTGGTTCATATCTGTAACCTTGCCCTTGATATCGTGAGCGCCATTGGCAGCTTGATTATTGACTTTATACCCGGGAAAAGGATTTCCATAAGGACGGGAATACACACTGGTAAGTTTTAGAAGCCTAAAGCGGTTCGATCTGTTTGCTGTGTTGGTTACAAGCAGTGCGTCTGTAGTATTTATGTATGCTGGTTTCATAAGAAATGGTAAGCATCACAGGCTGTGCTATATTCCCACTATTAGCCCTCTAAGTATCACAAACCACGTTTCTTTTTCTATTTTCAAGCAGCTCTGTCTGTTACAACTTCAGACCAATAATAGAATCTTCCTTATTTTTTTTAAAAAAACACATTCAATAGATCAATCTTCTAGTCAATAAAAATTATTCTTTAGTCGGTTCGACAACAGAAAATTTAATAATTATCTAATTGTGGAGTAATTTATTGTTTCCTTATGCAGGCTCTTGTGTGGCTGGTGTTGTTGGAACCCGGATGCCTCGTTACTGCCTGTTTGGTGACACGGTCAACATTTCGTCGAGAATGGAGTCAACCGGTCTACGTAGGTTTTTACTTCCAACTATCAATAAACCTTCGCGGGAAGTGAAAACTAATGTCAAAAATGTTTAATTAATGCATCCTAGCATTCACCAGAAACATTTCCGCCCATGAACAGTCATAGCTTAGTCAGTTTGGAGCAAGAGGTTACAATTCGAGTCCAAGTGTCCTTAACCTCTCTGTTACATTTTGGTTTGAGTTTCCTTAAAACGGAGCACTGACAGGGGGGACGACTTCTCTTGATAACAGACTTCAGAGCTGCAGGAACTACGCATAACAACTAAAAGACAAATCTTGTTTATATTAACACGGATAGTTTTCGTATGTTGAAAAAACCACCATGGATAGATCTTCTGTTTACACGATTTTTTCAGCACAGTTCTTGTGACGTTTCGAACGCGCGTGAGACACAACGGTTTTAAGAGTGACATGTGAGATATCGGGTAGATTTTTGTGCCGCAAATAATTGTTGCTGTTTACACTGCAACGTAACACAATGACTTTGTGTCGGCACGTCGAAATTTTTGGGATAGTCTTAGGAAAGTTTCTAAAATGTAATTTTTCATTATCTTTTGAAAATTTCGGAAACGATCTGCAATTTTGAAAAAGTTACTGTTTTTGTTATGATGTTTTCGGCAACTTTCACAAATCTTCCAAAACCTTCTGAAAATATTGAAAAATCTTCGGAAAGTCATAAAAATACTTTTTGAAATTCTTTGGAACACTTTGGAGATTTTTCGGAAATCTTCGGGGAGGTGTCTAAGCTTGTTCAATTTTGTAGGATTTAAAATTTTTGTTTTCAAGAATTGTCAAAATCCTCCAAAAAATCTTCGGAATTGATCTGCATATTTAATTTGAAAAAGTTAATATTTTTGTGAAGCAACTTTCATGGAACACTCGTGGTGTTTTTCATTAATCAGTTTTCTCCAACGGTGACGTTTCCTCTACTAATTGCCTTGTTTCCTACGTCACAGCACAACTGATACAAATAAGCGAAGACACAAACGAGATCTTAACAAGAATTGGTGGGTTTCATACTGTGCTCAGAGGAGAAACCGATGTAAAGGTACGGTCAATGTTAAGGTGTTGACAGGACGTATCCACTATGGTCACTACTACGTGCCGTGGGGAGACACCAAGGTAAAGGTAGGGTCAGTGTGTTTAGAGGATACACTGTGGTAAAAGTATAGTCATTATTACGTTTTGAGGTGACACACTGAGGTAAAGGTAGGGTCAGTATAAAGTTTTTAAGAGGATACATTGTGGTAAAAGTATAGTCAATATTACAGTGTTGAAGTGATACGTCGAGGTATTACTATGGTCAATATTAAGGTGTTCAGGGAATACGCGAGGTAAAGGTAACCATGATCAATATTAAAGGTTTAGAGGATAAACCGAATTTAAAGGAAATGAGAAAAAGTTGTGCCTTTACTTTGAACTGGCTTCACATTGCACATAATCTGTTAAACTGTTCATTATTTTAATTGTAATTGAAAATGTGATAATTCCCTCTCCCTTAGGGAAAAGGCAGCATGATGACATATTGGTTACAACCAAAGATTGTTTCTTTTTAGGTAAGGTGTCTATGTTAG
Organism: Parazoanthus swiftii; assembly: GCA_025403585.1. Lineage (NCBI taxonomy): Eukaryota > Metazoa > Cnidaria > Anthozoa > Zoantharia > Parazoanthidae > Parazoanthus > Parazoanthus swiftii. The sequence goes on from JAOBYE010719135.1 coordinate 10,297, forward strand.
AAAACGGTTATTTCATGTAAAATTAATGTTACAACTTAGCATTTTAAAGCATCTTAACTTTTATTAATCCTCTAAGCAAAACAATTTATTAAAGAATCGCATGGTCACCAAACTGCTTCGATTAGATTATCAATTGATTAAAAAATAACAACAAGATTTTGGTTCGGTAGATAGTTTAGAATGATACAGTATAAAATAAGGTGTACTGAGTTTTCGTTTTACACATATGGAGCGATATGTGGAGTAATATGATATGTAAAGGTTTGGAATGCTATGATCTGGTATAGTATAGTATAGTATAGTATAGTATAGTATAGTATAGTATAGTATAGTATAGTATAGTATAGTATAGTAT